>OMNM01061180.1:9997-25197 GCA_900302745.1 Parablennius parvicornis | reverse complement strand
CCCACACAAGCCGATCTTGGAAGTCATAGGCGTAGTACTAAGGGGGGGATGTTTTCCCCCACTATCAGAGACTCGCGCATTTGTCTGACTCAAAATTTATACAGCGGAGGAGGAAAATATTTGATTTTGAAACTCACTTGCTTTTATTGTGACAGTGCAAAACATTTCCTGTCACTGCCCGGCCCCCTCGCTCACCAGCTCTGAGAATGAGGCCACGTTTTCACATACCTGGGTTTTTTTAAAAGCAGTAACATTCCACTGCGTTTAGGCCTTGCTTTTACACATAAACGCAGATACGACTCACCTCAAATGATGATTCCTGAAAACTCCGGCCACAGTGGAGATCTGGACTAAACTCCATGCCTCTCGTTGCATGTAAAGGCGGAGAGGCAAATAATGACGTCACAGTATGTGTCAGTATCGTTTGCATCATCAATGTGCAACCCGTGTTTACAGTTTTGCTCTGATAATGGATCCAGTGAAAGCAGTGGTTGTTTTTACATTTGTACAAACACGTTTGCATTTACAATCACAAACACTCCGTTACGTCGGTCCAAACAACAATTGTCGCGTCTTTATTGAAGCAAGAACAGGGAGTCATTCGTGCCATTTGTACTTTTCATTACACTGCCCCCTACAGGTTTGATATGCTCATGGTAGCTCTGAACCAGGTGTGTATGTGGGTCCGTGTAAAAAAAATGTTTTTTGTAAATGATCAGGTGTAAATGACTGGTTTTTTGACACTTACAGGGGGAAATATTTGGGTTTTTTAAAAACCCAGGTACGTGTAAACGTGGCCTGAGACAACAGCAGTGCACAGCAAATTTTTTTAAATTCCAGGACTTATTTTGAACGGGGTAAAACGGTCTGTAGGGAACCTTACCATGAATATGGCTTGTTTATAACGCCATGTTGTTGGTTTACAAGCATATTTAGAAACTATGTCTTCTCAGTGACATCGTCTTAATCCTGGGATGGTCATTTGTTAGTAAGTATCATCAACACTCACCAAAATATTTTGCCCTCTTATTTCAGGAAAATGACACCGAAGAAAAGGCTGAAACAGCAACAAGACTTGTTTTGTTTTTAAAAAAGAATAATGTCAGTGTGAGTAACGTTACACTACACAAGGAGAACACAAACGCCACTGCTTATCAACACGTATGACATCAGTTGATATATGCAGAAATGTCCTATCAGGAGAATGATAGAACAAAGAGCAGTGAGGCAAGTGAATCAATGGAAGGTGGAGAGACTGAGGAAGCTCAGTTCAGGTCTTTAATTGATTAGTGAAATATGGATTATCCCCTTAAAACCAGTGGAAATATAAACAATTTTATGACGAGACGAGCTGTAATACATCCACAGAAGAGACGGGAGAGAAGGTGGAGCTTCAGTAAGGTAAAGTTTAAAAATCATATTACTGATTTTAATAGATCCAGAAAGAAGAAGGTGAGGTCTAATGTTAATGATACATTTTCAGTAAATATTTAATTATTTCTCAGTACTGTAAAGGTTTTGATCAGGTTTTGATGAGGTAATGAGCTGCACTTGAATACCCCGCTAGTGTTCTTTATCTAATGCAAGTGGAAGCAAACTAAATGTGCATCTGCTCATTTTGTTCATATTCTGGCCCTGGAATTGTTTAATTTGTTTTCCTCTTTAGTTTTAAAATGGCTTACCCTTGTGCTCGGTAGCTGCACCGTAGACCTGCGTGTCTGAAGACATTCTGTATGTTTAGGAGCAGGAAGACAGCATCAAGGAGACAGAAGAAGCAGAGGATGGCAAAGGGCTGAAGGTGAGGTCTTAAAATAAATGAAAACTTTGACTGCCAGGGTTAGGTTATCCTGTAAACGGAGGAAACGGTCTGAGTCTATTTACATTTTTATATCAGTTTTTAAAAGACTTTATTCTGTATGGCAAGACGCAGAGCAATTTGCACATGCATGTAATGATTTATTATAGCAACTCCCAACTCTTCTGCGAGTCAGCGGCGTCTGAAACACAGTTTGAAACTGCCAGATATTGAAGCTGGAAGTTAGATTAGAAATATCTGAGGAACGATGCCTGAAGCACTCACATATTGCACATTCCTGTCAATTGTTCAGCCTTAAAATGAAAATAAATCCATTGTGAGGAGGGTTGAAGGTGCAGGAGACGACGCTCTGATTGCTTTATTTGACGGTCCCTCACTTCATTCGTTCGCCAGCCCTAGCCAAAACACTTCATATGATCTTTCACCAGCATTCCCTGGCAGTGGACCGTAGATTTGAGCAAGAGTGAGGTAGGGCTACCGTGACAGGCCCTGCACCCTCCTTAACAGGCTGGTGTAAAAGCCATCAAGATGTTTTTGGAGGCTGAAATTTAAAGTACACAAGGATAGATTTGATAGTTGCCTTAAACAAATCAAGTTAAAGCGTATGGATAGGTTAGAGCGTCAGATAGTGTTGAGTTTGTTGCAACAAGCCTTTCAGGACAGGATCTTGCGTATGTGGAAGAATTTCTCTGAATCCATGATTCACGAGCCCAGATATTTAAAGTCCTCTGTTTGCTTGATGGAAGCTCCTGTGTTGACATGCATTGAATAATAAGTAGAAGTGTTAGAGCTGGTGGAGATAAACTCAGTCTTTGATGCCTTGCAGGCAGGAGCTTCTTCTAGGGCCTGAAGGAGGGCCACAGCATCCGCTAGCGAGTTGGACAGTATTGTGATATCAACAGCAAAGTCAAAATCTGTGATGTTTGGCTGGATTTCTGCTGCTGGCACATGGTTTGATCAGAACACTCTTGTGGTTGTTATGCTTAAGAGATGCATGCAGTACTTAATCAAGTACGATGATGAACAGGAATGATGTCTCCTAGGAGAACCCCAGTACTTATGGAGAACGGTTCTGTCTCACTGTCAGATGTTGTCACTCTTGTTGTGGTGTTGATGTACAGAACTTTTGATGGCTTGAACAACTTCTTCCGGGATTCCATAGAGAGGTAGAATCTTCAACATGACTTCCCTGTTGACGGAGGCAAAGACCTTTTTGAAATCCATGAACAGAAGTGTGAGATCTGTATTAGTGTTCCTCATTTCTTCAACTGTATTCCGAGGTAGCAGGATATGGGAGAAGGTAGAGCGTCTTTACTGAAGTCCTTCTGGTTCACGCCAAGTAATGCTTCTATTTCTGGGACAAGTCTGTTTAGTAGCATTTTGTTGTTGACCTTTGCAGCAATGGCAGTTAATGATATCCTGCGGTAGTTCTGATGGAGGTTGAGATTCTATTCTTTGGGATGGGAACAATGCTCAATGACAGCCAGAAGTCAGGTGCACTGTGGGAGGTGAACACATTGTTGCAGACTTCAACGAATATTGTCGGGACTTGGTGCTTTCGAGATCGACAGAGTTACTGTGGCTTCTTCAAGTACTTTCATTGTGGAATGAGCCCTGTTAATTGGGACATTTTCTGCAATTTGTATGTTTGGTCTCTGATTGGCTAGTACTCACTGCGTTCTCTAATCTCATTGGTTAGTATCTGTTTATCGTGCAGCATGTGTTGACAACTGTTAAATTTTACGGAGATTTTGTGGCGATGAGCAAATATTTTCCATGGATTTTCAATAAATAGACTCACCTTACAGCCACTGTTTCTTAAAAATATATATACAGTAACACCTCTAATGTAGGGACGCCCTAAAATCCAAAGGCAAGTGTCCCCTGAGGAAAGGTGTCCCTTCTTCGGAGGGACAGGTCATGACGACAAACTGTATGACCAGTTGATATTGAACGAACCAAACACGGTGCACTTTGTCTATATTTTTGCAAGATTAAACGGATAGCCCTGAAAATTACTACAATATCAACATAATGTCAATTTTGATTAAATATTGTGGTGCAAAATACAGTGAAATGTCCAAAAAAAGTTGGGAAAGTGAAACAAATGGAGAGGAGCTTCGCAGGACCATGCTACAATAATTCAGATCTCAAAACTCCTGACACCACCACAACATCTCAATATTCCAAAAATCTGGTCCAGCCCAAGTGTTTGGCGATTTTAGTGTCCTCTCAGCTTGAAATTTGCCAGGAAGATCAGCCCGTTGTCCGCATTTGGCAGATTGTCCACTCATTAAGGTGAGTTAAGAGTTAATTATGTGTCCATGTACAGTGACGTGTCCACCCTTAAAGGGTCCACCCTGCAGAGGTTCTATTGTATATATGTTGTGTTTCTGGGTTGATTTTAAAGAAGCCCAAATTGAGTGTGTACCCACTTCCCAGGATCAGTACACCACTGAACATAAGTATATGATTATAAATGAAACTGTAGGATATTCTGTAGCTTTCATTAAGTCTTCAGAAAAACAATGCCTGTTTTGGATGATAAGCATGGTACTTTGACTGTTTAGCAGGAATATTTGAAGAAAGCAGCTTATTGTATTGATATATATCCTTTTTGTTTTTATTGCTATACAATAACTATATTTGTAAACTTAGTTGTTGTTTTTTTTTTTTGGGGGGGGGGGTTGCTACATTTAATGAATTTATTCATTAATTTTTTATAATTATGTTTTGTCCCCTGAGTTGAATTCAAAATTAAATCAACACAAACCATTTTAATCAGTCATTGATTAATCAGAAGATTTGTAGAAAATGTAGTTGTTACAAAATTAGGCTATGGGGGCAGAACTTAAGTTTTGATGCCATGCTGTATGTTTTGTTTAGATGTGTCTGGGAAATGTCCAAGCTACAAAGAAAGGAACCAGTTTGGAGCCAATTTGTGCAGACCGTCAAATATGCTTTGAAATGGGCATTAATTTAGTTCTAGGTCATCTTTAAAAGGTCTGAATTTAACTTTTACAAACTGTAGGACTCCTGGATGGGTGGTGCTGATCTGTGTAATTTCATCAATCTGGTCTTAGAGGAACTCGGCAGTTCCGTTGTCGTAGGCTTCTTGCAGAGAGTTACAGGCTTCTGTCAGTAACACTTGGTTACGTGGTGTAGGGATCCGTTCATACAGTATTGTTCATGCAGTCCTTTCATACAGTTAGTTAGCAGCAATTAAATGTGTCACGAGCTGTCACAACTTGTTCGCTGCTCAACGGATTTCAAGCTTTCCTGGTCGACTGACCAGCGCTACCCTCTCAACACAGCTGGAAGTAAGATGATATTTGTTATTGGGAGATGCGCTTTCTGGGCAGAGCTTTCTTACACCTTAACGGGGTAGTCGGCAGCAAGTTTTTGGTTTCTATTGTCGATTCGCTCCATCGGATTTGACAAATTCCATTTAGAACAACAAAGGCTTAGAGAAACAATCCTGTGGTCAGATTACATGGTATAGAACTAGAGTGTGCTTGACCAATTCAAACGCTGTTGACCCATTTCTTTTTTGTCAGAATGTTTCTGTCCAGATATTCAGATGGGTTGAATTTGTTGGTAAAGTTGAGTAACGTTTCCCCATTGCGATCTGTCTCAATGTTAAAAGAGAACCTGGCTTCATTGGTCCCTATTTTTGCATTTAAGTCTCGACAGAACAGAAGAAGGTTGCGCTGAGATGTTATCAGCTAGAGAGCATAGTTCATAGGTAAAACTTGTTTACTTCATCTTCGGGCCTGGCATTGTGTAGACTGTAACAGCAAACCAGTGATGTTATAGGGTTCAATTTAAATTCCGTAATCGGGATATGAGGAGAGATGTTTCTCTACGTTAACCAGGTTGGAACAGGGAGAGAGAAGAATACCGACTCCACCAATAGTTGATTTTACTTAACTCTTGTCAGCAGAACTGGTGATAGCTTCATAGCCATGATGTTTATGGTATTTCATTTCATTTTGAGATCACTGTGTATAGGGGAAGTGCGGCAGTATTGTTATAGAAACATGAATGTAGGAGAGGCCATATGCAATATGCTCCTGACTGACAAGTCAGACAGCGGACCACTACATCTGGAAGGAAGAGGTAGATTTTCATGTCATGTTTCTTTGGAATGAGTGGGCCAGATATGCCAACCCGTGTGATGGTAGTCTGGATTCTAGAAGGAAGACAGTGTTGTGCACAATATGCCACCGTAGCATCGCCACAAAAGGTAGCAGCACAGCAAATTTATATCAACATTTAAAAATCCATCTACTAGAAAATGAAGAATGTGTGAAACCACGTCGACATCTCCTGCTGGTTCCACAACAACTGAGAAGCCGAAGCAACCGGCGCTGACGCAACTGAGTCTGTCATCTTCCCTCTCAAGGTTAATGCCATAGGACTAAAATAGTCCAACACATATGGAGATAACCTTGCGGTAATCTACCACATGGCAGAAGACATGGTCCCAGTTAGTGTGATTGAAAAGTCCAGGTTCAGAAAACTCACTTGGCCCAAGATATAATCTGCCTGGTTCCAAGTATTCTGCAGAGAACGCTCTTCCTGGTGTTTAATCAAGTGAGAGAAGAAAAGGAAAAATGACGGTGTCATGATTGTGCTGTTTAATAAATACTGTTTTGGCAACATTCTGGTTGTTGTAATTTCCCCCATATTGCATCCCAGTTAAATATTAGCATAAAATAATGTAGTGAGAACAAGAATGTTTTAATGTAGACATAGAATCATACTAGTGTGATTGATGTATTAAGTGTTGATTTCAGGCAAAATATTGAGATTGAGATGTCAAAATGTAAATTAGGACAACCCCCTCCCTGCCCTCATCACTGTTTTGAATTTTCCTACAAACTGGTTTTATACAAAGGTATATAACAAGTTTGTAGGAAACTTGTTCCTACAAACAAGTGATTGTGTTTATGGCCTGAGAGTGTTGAGACATTGATAAAAGGCTATGTTGCTCAGACCTCGGTGCCATCCACACGAGAACCCCGCCCCGTTTCACGTGAACAGGCTGTTTTTGGCCTATCGTCCACACGAGGCGTTGTTTTAGTAGGCCGAAAATGATCTTTTTTGAACACGGGTTCCAGAGTGGGGAAATTCTGAAATGCCGGCTCAGCTGGGGGGTCATGTGTGACATTTTGACGGCAAAGACGATGTTTTGTGGGGAAAATGACGATCCTGTCATTCCAGTAATTTTTTTGAGAACATTGGGGAGAAAAATGATTGTTTTTTCCTCGTGTGGATGGGCCCCTACTCTCACTCGTGGTGGAGCAGCTATAAGAGAGGATGAAAAAAGATTTGATTCCTATTAAATCTGACTTATATGAGTCCGATATTCTGACAATATGAACCGAGAAATCCTGAGAAAGAAGAGAGCGACTGATGGCAGAGTTCTGGGGGTAAATCAACGATCCTTTAACATTTAGCTCATTTTCAGTCATTGCTCCTTTAAACAGAGTCGACTTCTTATGCAAGAGATTCAGGTCAAGACATTCTTGTTTAGGGCTCCAGGCGATTACCACAATAATGTGAGAACCTGGGCTCCCTTCAGTTTGCATGACCTGAGAAGAGAAGGACACGGGTTCTCTCGTACCAGCAGGTTTAGGATCAGCAGAAGACAACGGGAAGCTTTCTGGAACAATCAAGTTATTTTATCCATGTGTTGCTTTAGTCCAGCAGATTTTCATTGTAAATATGATGTTTTATGGTTTTTAAGACCAACTCCAAGTCACAGACATAAAAAACTTATTTAAGAAAGGTTTGTCAGAAGTGCACTTTTATTTAATTCACAAAAAATGTGCAACTAACAAAGCAAAGAACATTGAATAGATTCACGGTGGTAATGATTAGATGTATGGAGGTTGCAGGGCCCCGATCAGAACAAAAACCAAGAAGAAGCAAACTGAATGGGTTCAGTCACTGCTGGAGTGAATCATATTTTGACTTTTTTAATCTCAGAGTTTTGTCTCTCTTGCAGGCGGAGCATCGGACCATGGCCGTCTTCATACTAGCAGTGATCGTCAACAGCTACAACACAGGCCAGGTGTGTGTGTGTGTGTGTGTTTGTGTGTGTGTCATTGTATTTCCAGGAGAAATGGTCCATGTGACACTTCACCAACCACCAAGGAAAGAAATATCTCATCATCCCTTCCTTTTGCTCTTGTTTTCTTCAGTTATTTGCTCATGAACTCATTCGTTTCTCCAGAGGGTCAGACTCTGATCGAAATGACTAATATCAAGAAACACATTTGTGATGATTCTACAGTAGAAAACTGAAATTACCATATTTTCTGGACTATAAGTCACATCTGTCTAAAAATGTATCATGACCAGGAATGAAAACATCTGTAAATCACAAGTATTGTCCACCTCCAGATGTAAGTTGAAGTCATCCAGGTCTGTCAGCAGCTTCCAGACCTTTTTGTTCTTCAGTGTTTAGCCACGATGAGCCGTCCTAGCTTGTGTCTGTTTTCTGATGCACATTTGATCAGTTTTTTTTTTTGCTTTGTAGCATTTTCTTTTCTTGCTCTGCCAGTGAAATCCAGCTTATTATGGTCATACAGTGACAACTATTGGTCACAGATGGTACTTACCATAGATTTTAATATATGAGTCCATTCCTAATCCAAGTTGAATCAGCAGCTTAACAGGAAAAAAAAAGTGTCACTCATAGACTAGAGAATGAGGTAATTAAATGTCTCTAATTTTAATCAACATGCGTTCATTCACGTTTGTTATTTTGTTTTGAGGGTTTTTTTACCTTAATTTTGTGTCATCTCGGCTGATACCTGATTTGAAATTTTAAACAATAATTTATTCATTTTTTTAAAATGATGTAACTATGAAGCGCGACCACATGGGGCCCACCAGACTAACGAGTCAATCTCCGAGTCCAGTCCGTAACTCAGAGGCAGCTTTCCCTCCACATTCCTAAATAAATGATAAATGATCTTTAGTGTCACAGAACGTTTCTCTCCCTGCTCCACACCTCCACGATTCATCCCTCCTCCTTTCAATCACGGCACTCATCATCACGACATCGTGCTGCGACATGTCGCACAGCGCCGCCGTCTGATCAGGTTTCTTCAGCACCGAGGGAAACTCGCCACGACGGCGCTTTGTGACGTGTTACAGCAGTGATGACGAGCCCCGCCGTCGGCTCGGGATTGCTCAGAGGTCACGAGCAGCGAAGGTCTCTGCTGCAGGCGGGCTGTTTGTGTGATTGAGGTGTTGTGGTAAAAGCTTTTTACTCTCGATGGGCTTTGTGAGTGGGAGGAACAGTCACACAGGAAGGACTCGTTCATCCTGAGGTTCAGATTATTTATTAATGTGCTGCAGCTCCAAGTTAACAGGCTCAAATATTCTGTCAGAAAGTCTTCAGAGGTACAGATGGAAGAAGCAAACAGTGTGTACCTGGCGTCCTGTGGTGTGGATCAGCTCAGACTAAAGTGAGCCATAAGAAATCCAATCGAGCCTCAATCGTTCACTTTCAGCTGCAGTTAATTGTAAAGAAATTCTGCAACACTGAAAACCACAAGCTGAGTCCTGTGTCATCCGTCAGCATTGAAGAGTTTTTATTCCATCAATAGTATTGATTTATATTATCGGTCCTTTTTTCAGTCAGATGTCTTCTTGACGTCTGGGCAGATCGTTTCGCAGCACTACATCACTTTTTCTGCATTTCCGTCCTAAACTTGGCTTCACCGGGTGAATCGATGTTTCAGCACCTTATTGACCAAATTGATTTTTCTAATTTCTCATTCACGTTTCGTAACTTTCAAACTGTTTGATGCCCTCAAAGCCAAAGTGCTGATGTGACGGTCTGTGAAAAGCAGAGACACAAAGCAGCGGAGCTGTAATGCTCTGGAAATGAGAAAAAAAAAAAAAGAAGCTTTTCAAAAGGATTTCAGATAAAGGAATCAGCTTTTTCATCCTGCTGTAGAACTCTTCAAACCTTGACAACCAATTAGCTTTTCTTCAGAGGAAATGTTGGAGCTTCTGAATGAGAAGAATCAGTCCCACTGCTGCAGAGCTGCAGGTTACAGGTGAGCAGTGATTAACCAGGTAATGAGCTTCACCCTCCGAGGAGGAGGACAACAATATCTCGTCTGATTAGAGTGCAATGAGGAGGTTGAGTTGATTTCCACAGTCTACTGGCTGGTTTCTACCGGATCTGTAATGTTTCGGTGTGTTGGTGGAGGCCGGTGGTTCACCAGTGTTTCACTGGGATGTTTGAGCTGCTTGGGGTCTGGAGGGGTCTATGAACTCTAAAAGAATCTGGAAATACTGTTATTTATCATTTATATAATGTGTTTCATACAGTATTCTGTATTGCAGTTAGGGCTGGGCAAATATAAAATCGATTTATCAAGTTTGTAGCTAAAAAAGATTTTTTATTTTGCAAATGTAAGATAGTTCTTATAACACCAGGAACTTCATCACAGAGATATTTGGAGCAGCAGAGTTGGCCTGACGTTGCTCAGGAGTTTAACTGCATTTATTACTCGTATTGGTACTCTTCTTTAAAAAAGTGGCATCGGTGCATCCTTGGATAATAGGGAAGTTTTCTAACCATAATTTCAGTCAATCATTTAGAAGAAATGTCCCATTCATGTGTTATCACATTACTGAACTCTAAAACAATAAAAGCACTGATGTATGCCTCACGCTCTGCGCCCCCCAGGAGGCGTGTCTGCAGGGGAACCTCATCGCAAACTGCCTGGAGCAGCTGTCGGACCCCCACCCTCTCCTCCGTCAGTGGGTGGCCATCTGTCTGGGTCGCATCTGGCAGAACTTCGACCCGGCGCGCTGGTGCGGCGTCCGGGACAGCGCCCACGAGAAGCTGTACACCCTCCTGTCCGACCCCATCCCCGAGGTAAGAGACCACTGTGGAGACCCCTCAAAGGAAGTCTGGTTCTGCTTCATCCAGAGGGACAACAACTCCATGTTTTCATCCGTCACTAAGAGTCAGACACTGTGTTCAGAAACTCATGTTCATTGAGTTTAACTTGGTTAAAGTTCATTACTTTGCTCTAAAACAAGATGAAGCTTAATTAATCCGATTCTTGTATCTGGTTTAGATTTGGGATCCAACTATTCTCAAATCACACACGGACACTTTATCTCTGTGGCACGCAAACAAGAACTCCCCACATTGTTGATTTGTTTTCTTCCGTTTGCAATCTGAACACTTCAGAGACTCAGAATCTAATTTGTCGCATTAATCTATTTGACAGATTTTCTTCAACGTTACATTAAAAAGCATCTCATTTCTGTTTTTGCTCAGGGTGTGAGGACATAAATCTGTTTTCACATCCAAGTTATAAGGAGTTATTTCCCTGTTGAGCACAAAAACTGAGTCCCCATAATGTAAAGCTTTAAATCTCAGGTTTCTGTTGTTTATGAAGTGACACGACTCCTCCAGAGTCTCGTGGAGATGAGTGAAGACCGTCAAACAGCGGCTGAGAGTTTAATTAAGTTCAAACTCGTCTGTTGGGACCAAACCAAATTAATACACACACACCGAACACACACCGAGCTGCACATTAACCTCCTCAGTCTTTTTAACGTCAGGATCATCAACAAAGGTCAAGTGCACAAGATCACCATCTGCTGATCTTAATTCAGATCATCTGAACAGAACAGAGGCCAGCGACAGCTGTGACGTGTTTTACACTACGGTCAAAATCTCAAAGCTTTTTCAACTTAAAGCCTTAAAACTGAGACAAAAATGGCGAATGTCTCCGATTTTAAATGTCGGAGATGTTGAATCGAGATCTCTAAATGAAAACCTGGTCATTACAACAGACATCCTGCTTCTTCTAGATATCACAGTATCATCAGCAACATGGATCACTTACTTTTTCAGGCATTATTAACCCCTTAGTTGACATCTTTACAATGAGTCATGGAGATCAGATGAAGATGAAGGTGACTTCTAAAAAGAGAAGAGAGCAGAACCAATCGTGATGAGAGATGACCAAAGTCCGACGTCTTGGATCTCTCATCACGGAAGGCCTTGGATGTGCGCCGCCATCGAAGACTTCTTGGAAGAACTTGGAAACAAAGTGTTGGCAATGAGGAAGTTCAACAACAAAAATATGAGCCACTGATAGAGGCTGAACGCAGAAGAAAGCTACAATAGTTTGTCCACATTACTAGAAGCCAAACATGAAGGAAGGAACCAGAATGAAACACTCCAGCGTTTACCTGATACAAAATAATTGGCTGCTGAATTTTATTGAATCTGTATGTTTGTATTTCAATCACAGGTGCATTACAAAATGCGCCTTTCATATGTTTCTACTGGACTTTTTAATCTGAGCAGAGGAAACTAAATTAAATTGAATTAATATCTGAGTGTTGGAGCATCACTGAAGCTTCACCCCAACATTAAAAATCACCAATGAAGCTTTTATGTTCCACCAAATATTCATTTTCCTGTTGTGATCCACTTTGCAAAACAAGTTTCTTGCCGGAAAAAAAATCCTTGTGGGTGACGGCGAGTATAGATTAGACATCCGATGAAGCTTGTCAAGGAAGTAATGAGTTACAGCACGAACGCGGCTCAGCTCAACTCTCATAAAGTCATTTCAGACTGATGCACACACTGAAAATAGGAACTGTAATTACCTCCAAAACCTTAATTCAAAGATTTTTTGGGTGTCAGAGAAGGGAACGTGACATTTAAAGAAGACCGAGAGCTGTGCATCCAAGAAAAGAACCTGTTGCTCTGTTACAGAAATCTGTCTGTTCAGGCGTAATCTAATCTGTGTGTCCTGTGTTTTCAGACATGTGCTTGTCTGTAAGGACCTGTTTTATATGTCACCCCTTCCACAATATTTTGCTGTTGTGGATGTTTTTCTCCCAGCCTCGACTCACAGGCTCATTTTACTCAACTCTGCTCGTTTCATTGTCCTGGAGGTTGCACTTGTTATAAAGGGTATATTGCTGACGAGACGTAGTACAGAGTAACAACCTGACAAGATTAAACCTGCTAGTCACCTCTGAGGGCAAACAAAACCCAGAATAACTTCTTAGAATAAGAATAAGATCTTAGCCCAGCTGATTGAGATAGATGACATACGAGGTCGCTCATCATTATCAGTGATACAAATGAATATACACACACGCTCATACAGGCACACATCTCAGTAAAAATTTACAAAATACAAAGAAACAGTAAATACAAGCACAAGTTTTTTTACTGCAGCAGCCCCAGGTATACAAACGTTTCTTAAACTTTAGCTGTTCGATCCCGATCGGACTTTAAAAGTCTGAGTGTTGTCATGTTGGTTTGTGGTATTGATGTGTTTGTGCGTCTGCAGGTGAGATGTGCGGCCGTCTTCGCTCTGGGAACGTTTGTAGGAAACTCTGCAGAACGGACGGATCACTCCACCACCATCGACCACAACGTGGCCATGATGCTCGCACAGCTCATCAATGATGGCAGCCCGGTGGTCCGCAAGGTCGCTGACTGAGACACACACACACACACACACACACACACACACAATACTGTTTGTGCACGAGTGTAAGATATGTGTGTGTTTACAGGTAATGACTCATTTTCTAGTGAAGTTGATCTTATCTATTTATTGAAGTCAAGAGAAATTATAGGAAAAAAAACACTTTGAAGGAGAAAAATTCAACTGTCATCAGACGTCAGCGACTCTTAAATTTAAAGTCAGACAGCCAAATTAAAGTTCTTTAATTTCATGCCACATAGAGGATGGATGGATGGAGGGATTTAATGAGGGCTGTTTAGTTTATAACACTTATGTTCTGGGTTTCCACAAGACTCCTGACTCTTCACATGGGAGAAAATCTCCAGACATTTAAGAGAAAATCATGTCTGGATTCCCTCGTTTCACTCTATAATCCTGGGTAAAGGCAAAAAGATTTATTGGTGATTGCAATTAGCAGAATTGAAGGACTCTACAGAGCATTGTCAGAGTCTCATGTCGACTCTATGACCTGTCTGCCTCTCTCTACCTCTCTCTCTCTCTTTTCTCTTTCTTCACTTCCTGTCCTATCTCTTGTTATTTCACCCAACCGGTCAAGACGGACGGCCGCCCTTCCAGAGTCTTGGGTCCGTCCCACGGTTTCTTCCTGACTTTGGAGTTTTTGACAATTTCTCCTCATGAGGGAGTTTTTCCTGGCCACTGTGGCAATTTGCCTCTGCTTTGGAGGGGTTTAGTTGGGTTCTGTGTCTTCTCTTGTGTTAAAGCGCTTTGAAATGTCTGCTGATATGATTAAGCGCTTTACAAATAAAAGTTGATTGATTGATTGATTGACTTTGTTTTCTGTGTTTGGTGGTGGGATTAACAGGAGCTGGTGGTCGCTCTGAGTCACCTGGTGGTTCAGTACGAGAGTAACTTCTGCACAGTTGCTCTCCAGTTCATAGAGGAGGAAAAGAACTACAGCGTCCCGTCACCGGCCAACACTGCAGGTACCTTCCTCCCAACATGCTCAGCAGGGTATTATCACTGTGGGGGACCCGTGTGACCTTTGACCCACGGAGGTTACTCAAGTTAATAAGGCGTCATGAAAATTGCCGGTGAAACCTTAGGAGACAAGTTCAGAGAAAATCAGACTGGCAGCAATTGAGAAGTTTAAAAAAGCATTTCATTAAATCTTATAAATAAAAGTCTCAATACAACCTCATCTAAGAGCTTTCCTGGAGTTGTCTAAAGGATTATTGATTATTTCCGTGCAGGCTGTTTTTAAGTAAGTGACAACAACTGAGTCTGTGATTTTGAATCCTCCCGATTCCTCTGGTTCTGCCTCGTCGGAGAATATCCAGCTAATCTTAGATAATGGCGAGAATGACCTTCCTACAAAGAAAAGACACCTCATCTTTAATAACCAACAGCATCACATAATCATATTTTTAACATAAGGCTCGATGGAGGCAGCAGGTCTGTACCGAGGTCTTTTTATTCAATTCAATAAGATTTGTTTTTGTCTCTGGATGAATGGGACATAATTTACTTTTCAAACATTGGGGAATTTCACTAATTCATCTGGCTAGAAAGCTAAACTGAACCATTGTAAAGTTTAAGAAACAAGAAGACATCATCTGCATATGGAATTATTAATCAGTGTCAAGCTGCTCAAGCTGGGGCTGCTGGATGTTTTTGTTTTGAAAGTTTTCTTTGTATATAAATTCTTCTTTTTTAATCTGTGTTGAGATGAATTGTTCAGTTCGATACACTGATGCCATAACAAGGGTTTTTTGTTGAGGTTGTAACACCCGAGCTTCTTTCACATTTTATCTTGACTCGTCATTCAAATTAATACATTTACCCCAATTAGCTCACTATGAACATTATGAAAGTAACAGGAT
>OMNM01061166.1:0-11452 GCA_900302745.1 Parablennius parvicornis | reverse complement strand
ATCACACTACTGTTTCTGTGTGTGTGTGTCCTCAGTGAAATGTCCTCTGATAACATGTTGCTGGTCCGTTCATCAGGATACTTGTGTGTGCGTGAGTGCGTGCGCGTGCGTGTTAATCTATATGACTTTAGGCAGTATGAATCAGTCTCCTTTGTGTACAGGCGAATAACTCTGACTCACACCCAGAGGAGCGGAGGGATGAACTGAAAACAGCTCCTACATTTTGTCTTTATCTCCCAGTTATTTGTCTCCAAATTTCACAAGTGGGTTGATTTTAGTTGAGAAAGACATTATCCAATAAAGCCTCGTCTGATAAAACAAGACTCACAGGGGCAATTTGTAATTCAGAAACCAAATGATGAGCATCGTTCCATGCGTGTCCTGCCCTCTAACGGGTACTTTACTGCCTGCTGGGAATCACTGGGAATAAAGACAGACAAGTCAGAGCAAAACCTGGCACATTACGAAAATCAGTCATCTCTGATTCATGCTTGTCTTTCACTGCCTTAGTCTTTTTTTTTCCCCACTCACAAAGTGATATAACCTCTTATAGTAACTCCAGCACTACAGTTACCTGCACAGCCCTGTGACACTATGGTATTAATTTGAGCACTAAAATCCCCCTTACTGCTAAGAAGTCAGTGAACACAGAAAATATGAAAAATCTTTCTGAGCACAAAATCTGATAATTGTTTGAGACTCTTGTTTTTGCATTTTACTGATGAATTGGCTTGCAGGGGGGTTCAGAGTCCAGGCATAAAGACTTCAATCTCTCCTCAATTTCTTGCTTTGTTTTCCTAAATCCTGGAGGCCATGGGATTAGGATTATGGTATTTATTTACAGACTCAACAAATGAACCAAAATAGCTCAGTGTTGTCTACATGATTACAGAAAATACAAAATGGATACATTGAAGGTGTGACAATAGAAAGGTTTAAAAAAAAAAAAAGTTGAACAAAAAGTCACGCATGTACATGAATCTATGATCTCTGTGTGATGTATTGATATGACTCCCACTGGGGGGGGTGACTTCTCCCTCTGTAAACCTTTGAATTAGGATGAATTTCTGCAGACCAAACAGCACATTGTCAAATTCAGCATCTCTTTTTCCAAGTGAAAACTTTTATTGAGTGTTAGCTGTTCATTTACAGAAAAATAACATTGTAAGTCAATTAAAATTATACTTTTTGAAAAGCACTTCCAGAGTGCAATGTTTCCTGAGTCAGTCTCATTCTCAGTGTAAACAGGAAAACACATTTTTTCTGATGCACATGTGTACTACAGTCACAATTCATAGCTGCTCTGCAATGAAAAGAACAGTGGAGGACTCCATAGTGTAAATTTACAACACCAACATCTATAAATGAAGATGCATTTCTTACATACAGCAGATTTAAAATGGGCCAAGAAGAAGAAAGAGAGTTTAAAGGAGCATCACTGTTTATATTTTCATTGTTCAGTCGAACAGGAGGGGTTCTATAGTTTCTGGTGTTTCTGTGTGTAAAAAAAAAAAAAAGTTGATCGCTGATGTGTGAACGGCACCTTAATGTGAAACAAATGAGATAAAACCCTGCATGCACAGCGACAACATGCAAACTCCAACCAGACTTGAATCGTTGATATTCTTTCTCATTGTGAGGGGACAGCAGAGACCACAACACCACAATTCCGCCTCATGAAAAACTTATCATGTTGTCTGGTCTAACAAAGTTAAAGAATCTTCTATTTTTTTCTTCTTCTTTTTTTTATAAAACGACCCAGTATCAGCTTTGATAAAAAAGGCACACATGCTCTTAGAGCTTTTGTTTCTTCAAGGGAATGCTAAAATAGTCTATTCAGAGTGAAATATAAAGAGCAACACAACAACAGAGAGCAGCAGTGGCTGGCTGGCAGCTTTTAATGTGCCATGCTTTGCACAGGCCTGTTTTTTTTTATTTTTACTCTTGACTCCCAGCAGGCGGTAAAGTACTTCTCTAGAACTTTCTCCAATCCAATTTTTCCCCTCTTGTCTGGGTAAACTTATTATACTGTGCTGCCTGCCCGGTGCTTGTGTAACAGTATAACTAATGGTGCCAGTTGCAGTGTGGGTGCATGTGTGTGGCTTTCATTGGGCACATGGAGAGTTGGATAGATAGATAGCCCTTGGTGGTGCCTGGACGAGCAGAGTTAAGACAGGGATTAACAGGCAGGGTGCCTCCATAAGCCACTTTCTTCTCCTCTGTTTGAAATATTGTCTTCACAGCGAAACACACAGCGCCTCGTCCCTTTAAGTGCCACTCGCTTTGGGGTGGCGGTGCTAAACAGGAGGCCAAGGTAAGTGCTGGTAGTGGCTTTGTTTTTTTGATGAAGAGGCCATTTAAGGCTTATATGACTTAAATGGTGCTTTATTTAAGATGAAATATGCTAGGCTTTAAGAGCTCTTAGCACTAATAACATGCTAATCTGTCATTGCTATTGGGAACACACAAATCCGTGCCACTGAAAGAAACACCATATAAGTCATCGCTTTGAACAAACTCTCCCTCCGGACTCCCACAAACTACTTTAAACTTTTCACTTTTGTGGCGTGTCTGAGATGTAATGTTCTCTCTGTCACAGATGCTTTGAGATCGAGCCTTTAAACATCCTCTGGACGGGAGTCAACAATCCTCTTCAGCTCAATGTAACTGAGTGCAGCTGAGTTTAATCGGCTGGGGTGAATGAAGCTCTCTGGTCTCAGTGTGAGCTCACGTTCAGGCCTAGTCCCATCTGGTATGTCCAATCTTTCTGTTTATCCCACTATCTGCTCTCCAGGTTCTTCGCCTGATTTTGCTTTGTTGGTGCCTTTTTATTTGCTTCACTGTCAATTATTTCTTACCACTCTTAGAAAAGCTGTAGATGGATGTTATCAGTAAAAATGCTCTCGCTTGCATACCAGGCTGCTGGCTGGAGGTGTGTTTTTGTCATTGAATCACACATGCATACTTATATTCAGTGGTCCTTCTTCATCGCACCACAAAGTATCTGGAGCATATAAGAAACGCAGGAAATGCGTGTCCCCTGATCCAGATGATGGTGAAATAAGTTTGACATTTTTTCACTATTCCAAACGGAGAACAGCATAGTTATTACCTCTGAATCCGTCTCTGTCAGTGTCACTGATTTACTTGACAAACTATTGACTACGACCGTAATGCACATGTCGACCATTCAGTGTTTCTGAAAAGTTGTGTTTTCCCCACACAGAGACAGCAAATAGGTCATGTCATAACACACAGTCCTGCAGGCGCACATACTGCGGCCTGACATCAGGTAGTCAACAAAACATTATGTAAAATGAAAAACCTGAGCGCAACATGGTGAGTTGTCTTTTCTTCAATCAGATTTAATCACACACCCACAGAGTCTTGATGAAGCAGATGAATTGTGTTATGAGTGTTAAACTCTTAATTAATAACAACAGGCTGTGTTTGTGGCAGCTTTCATTGTTGATGATGTATTAAATAAATTAACATGGCAACATCTGATCTGACTGTTTTCACTATCCCAGATTAATGGATGAATTTGGTCTGCACTTACAGGATTTTAGATAAAAAAGTAAACAGTGACTAGATGACAAAACAGAGTTTGCTGAGGCATTCACTTAAATCTGTATACAAGGAAAGCAAACAACCTTGCTCACATGGCTGCTATGACTTAAAATGTTCACATCATTTGATCTTCCTCCCCTCTCTTATCTGCCTTCCACCACTTTGCCTTCGGCCAACAACTTTATCTGCAGAGGTGGCAGCAAATGTTCAATCATTAGAGGTTAATTGAAACTTTGCAACATTATCAGGAAAAAAAGGGGGAAAAAAACGGCAGTAGGGTCGAACATTATGACTTCATTTCAGCGGATTAATGTCAACTGGGAGTTTGTGTGTTTTCTTTTGTGGCTCCAAACTTTATAGAAAGCAGCCACTGTATCACATATAAATACTTGTAAACTAATTATATCAAGAAACATTCGAAAAAGATTATCCACAACCAAAAAAAACAACAACAAAAAAACAAAAGAAGACACAGACATTCAGATACTTGTATTAGGAAGATAAGCTGATTTCAGAGAGCAAAACCGACGGATAAAAACACAGCCGAATGGAAGAAACCTGATAAAATGAGAAGAGTTCAAATCAGTCAATATTCTCTACATTTCTGCTTCATCATGTCCCAGATTTAACAACAAGCTGTTTAGGTTTTGCCCCAATTAACAAGTAGGCAATTTAGCTGCGACGGAGAGAAATTTGCATCAAAAATATGCAGTCAAGAACGACAAACAGCTGCCAGCAGCTTTCACCCTCCAGCCTTACTTTCCATAATTGAGCCAGTAATGTTGCTCTTTTCATCATAACACCATTACTCTTCATATTTCATCCACTCCAAAGAAAGTCACGCCGCATGCATCCCCGTGTCCACCCATTTGATCGCAACAATTAGGAGGAAAAACATCCGTAAAGCCATCAACTGCTTGTAGAACAAGGACTGAATGTCAAAAACCGAGAGGGTGAAATGTGAATGAGATGAATATGCATCACAGCCATTCAACTGTGTGCGATCTGTCAAGATAGTCATCCCAGCTGTGGTGCTCCCAAAGCAATTTATTCCATGCCACACGATAACAAATGACACCACTGGAACTGCTGGAATGGAAAGAAAGAAATGGGCTTGCAAATAGTTTGAGTTTTATCTCCATTATAGCTTAATATTGCAATGTCACTGATGCGGAACACACACAGACACACTAACACACTAACACACTAACACGTGCATGGCTGATACATGCACCCGCTCACATTTGCCAGGCCCAAGGTTTTCACTATAACCACATAATTAATGGCCTGTTAAATTGAAGACATTAAAATGGTGAACAGTTGTAAAAGGGGCCACCGGGGGAAAAAAAGGAGATGGGATTTTCATGAACGCACATATTATTATAAACCAACATGCACATAGCATGGACAATGACTCTGAACTCTGGGGAAGGTTAAAAAGAGAAACGATGAGGTCACCACCTCTTTGTCAGATGGTATGAAACCTGGCTGCTTTAATCCTTGTGCGCAGCCAAAAGTGTGAAAAGATAAAGTCGTGGCAAACAAATGGCCCAGTGGTATCGAAATAAATGCTATGCTGCATTTTGGGCGGGTCAACTGTGTGGTGAGGTTAAAGGCTATATATGTGAGCCCAGCTATCTTTGGAGTGACAGTTGTCCTGAGAACAGGATGTGAGCTGAGCCCCATGTTCTCAGCATCTATCGGGGAAGCATTCGACACAGATTTTCATCATATATTTCAGTGTCTCCTTTCTGACAGGCAGCTTTTATACCCACAGGCATCTTATCATATACATTAAGGTTTCTGTGGTAACATTGCGCCAGAAAGAGAGAAAGAAATAGAAAGAAAAAAGAGACTGGAGAATGAAAGCGAAATGGAGAGATCTTAGGTCTCTGGGGTCCTGCTATTAAATGCCCCAAAATAAGAGGTCACAGTGCCACCCACCCCATCTACCCCACGTTTCTCTTTGCCCTTCTATCTGTATCTCCCTCACATCTCCAGTGACTCTGGTCCCGTTGATAAATCAGATAGTAATCAATAATTCAAGCATATTCCAACCTGCCTTCGAGGGGTGGGAGGAAACTGGGAATGGGTTGGGTGTTGCAATGAAGTAAAGTGAAGAAAAAAAAAAAACATAACATACAGCTTTGTAGTGTTTCAACAAGGAATCCCAAGCACATTGATTACATTACACACTGACGCTCCACAAATCAGAGGTGTGATTTTGTTGGAGTGGCTTTTCTCTGTGACTCAATGTTAGCTGCTGTTGGATTGTCCTTTGTTGTAATGGAGGTAGAACTGGAGCATAGCAATCAGCACAACCTGGGTCAAGACCACAATCTAGACACAAAAACACCCTATGCTTCATTAAGACGACTTATAAAATCTTCATATATGAATGCAAGTTTACAGACAGAGTACGACGGGGTTGAAACCGTTATCCTATATCTCACGAACCATCCGCACTGTTGGAGAACCTATAAGTCTACGATCAGGTGGTGTTAGAAGCTCCTGCGCTCCATCTCACATAAATCAAAAGAGAGAAAGCAAAACCTTCCAACTACGTTGAATAAACCCTCCTTCACATAACTCTTATCTCAACTGGGAAGATCATTATTTTTCAAACAGGAATTTGTAATAAATTGGTTTTACAATGAATTACTACCAGAGCTAGCCGCACGGTGATGCAGTGGCGAGCACGCCCGCCTCACAGAGAGAATGTAATGTTAATATCAGTTTGCATGTTCTCCCTGTGCACACAGGTTTCTCCCCACAGTCCAAAAACATGCACGAGAGGTTAATAGGTGAGCCTAAAACAGCCAATAGGTGTGAATGTGAGAGTTTGTGGTTGTCTGTCTCTCTGTGTTTGCAGTGTGATGGACTGACGATCTGTCACCCATATTAGCTGGGATTGGCTCCAGCACCCCACGACCCTGAGCAGGATAAAGCGATGTAGAAGGTAGATGGATAATCACCGCTAACAAAAATTCAATGATGCTGAAGCGTTTCAGAAAGTAGACGTACCGATCGCTCCACAGTGTTGCAACACCATCAGTAACAGGAAACACTGAACTCATAGCAGTTTCATCAAGTGTGACTTTGACTTTACTTGTAATGCACCATGAGGTTTAACTTCCCTGTGTGAAATACTTCCAAACAGCTGACACTTTGTTGCTAACTGCCTCCACCTTCCTCTCGGCCAAGTGGCCGGGCTTATCGGCACGCTGCTGATGCATGCCACAGTGTGCAAATGTAAATGTAAATATAGAACACTACTCAATAGCGTGGTCCAATATTTCATGTATTTGTCATTCATTTGTAAAACTTTTATAGTAATATATAACATTCTTTAAAGTTTAAGTTTCAAGTGGCACAACTCAAACACCCCCCCCCCAAAAAAAAAAAAAAACAAACCTGGAAATAAATGACACAAGGTGGCCAACACCAACATTAGTATTCATGGACTAAACTTAGTTTATGGGGAGTCCAATCTCTGTTTTGCAAGCTATGTCTGGTACACACAGACACTGCGTTTTGTTTCTGCATGGATAATTCAGATAGGGATGCTATCTTAGTCTGTTCCCATCTGTGCAAGCCAAAATAAATACTGAAAAAAAAGAAAATGTTTCTACCACAATGATATGAATCAATGTTCAGAAAAGGGTTATGAAAACTTAATAGTGGGCCTAAAAGAGGCACAGACAAAGAGAAGGAAACAGAGATAAAGAAGCTGTGACTGTCCACTCGATCCCCGCTGGATGGCCTCCTCCATCAACTTGGCAGTGCCAAGGAAATCCAGTTCATCATCATTGATCACACACGACTTTAAGCTCACACAGACACTCTAGAGAAGTTACACACACACACACACACACACACACAACAAAATACCCACCACGCGAGGTAGTGAGCAGATGTCTGTAGCGTCTGTGATTGCTTGAATTGACAGAGTCGAGTTTTTGTCAACAGCAGGTTTTATATTTCTCTGGTTACCAGATTTTGATGCATCTCCTCACCTGGGAACTGGCAAGGTTGTTGGTTTTAGTTATTTATTTATTTTATAGCAGCAGTAACCCTCACAGCCTTGTGTCGGGGCCTGATAGCATTCAGAGTTTTATGGCGATGCAATTCAATACAGCTGCTGTAATTATTCTTAATTGCAGCTGTGTGATGCATTAATATGGCCGTGTGTGTGTGTGTGTGTGTGTGTGTGTGTGTGTGTGTATGTGTGTGTGGATTGTTGGGGCAGGGGAAACAGTACGTTGACAGCCATCCAACAACTCTAACCTCATGAATATTCAAAAGGAAATTAGAATTTTAGTGCTCTGATAAAGGAAATGAGATGTTGAGGGAAAGAAAACATGTTCAATTCTTTGTGATATGTAGGACATGACGTGATGCCTGCCAAGGGATAATGTCTCGCCTTAAGAGAAAAAAACTCTTCAAGATGTGGCGCTCTGTTTTTCTCCTGAAACTTTCTTGGAAGCACTTTGGTTGAACTCAGTCTTGTTCTCTCAAGCCTTCACTACAAAGTCAGTTCATTCTGTCGTCAAACGCGTAAAGAAGAAAAGTGGGCAGAGTGATGCAAGATATTAAACTCACACACACTCACATATTGCTTCTGGGCAGTCTGGTTGATCATTTTTACAGGTGAAGATAAGGTGAAACCTGCAGATTTCTCATGCGTCTGTGCTGAAGGCTGCCGCAGTGACAGTGGCGTGTCCTACATATGCTCAAATCAAACCGTTCCCTCAGACACCGCTGATAGGTTTTTGTTCTCCTCGTCTGTGTTCAGACAAAACACCTTCCAGCTCTTCCCTTTGTCTCTCTCATCTTTGTCAAAGCTGCACATCCTCCACTGATACAAAGGCTATAATCTTTACCAAGCATCGGACCTATAACTCATAGTTCAGAGGCCGCAGCTGTGACGGTGGGTGTGTCTGAGTGTGGAAACGGCTGCATGAAATAGTGCCTGAGTGTATGTGAGGTCAGTGCAGCCAGAACAATTGCGGCCAGAGATTTCCGGGGTCAACGTTCTGCTTTGACTTCATTACCCTTGCTCAGCGTGATTATATGTGTCTGCCTGTCTGACCCTCTCTGAAAAACCACCGTGACTACTCAAGAGGCCTCCTTCATCTATCAGCCACCAGCAGCCTCCACTGAGGACACCATCTTGGTCACGGCCAGTCTCTGACATACACAATGCATCCTAGAACGTGTCCTGTATCAGACCAGTGACAAACCATCCAAGCCAGGTCAGCATCAGGTCAACTCCTCAAACAAGCGACCCGTTGAGACAAAAAAACGAGCTTGCCTGTGTCTCAGAGAACAAACAAATCATTACACAGACAGGGGTTCCTGCCAGGGTTCGCTATTCTCTGGGGCTGATCGGGATTCTGACAACCATCCAGCCTCACTGTCTGGAACAGTTAGACTGCAAAGGAAAGAGGCAACGGAGGCGTTTCGATCAATACCGGCTTATTATCTGCTACCTTATGTCCCAGAGAGATGAGTCCCATTGCTCGGCCTGTTGATGAGGAGAGCGCACCACAATTCAATTAGGGGGATGGCCGAGATGCCAAAAGAGGTTTGATCAAAGTACTCTGCCCGGCTAATTAGCGCATGCAGCGGTTCACAGGGGCTATTTTTACATCTGAGGAGCAGGCTACGTTGTTTTGTTAATGGTAGTTTTACCCCGTAATGGACTGGGAATAACCTGGCTCATTGTCAATGCATAGCTTTCAGCCAGGAGAGAGTTGGGGTCCCTCGTGCTGCTCTGCAAACATGTATATTAATGTGAGCAGACACTTGTGCCTAGATACACACACACAACCCTGATGACCTCTGGAAAGGTCAGGCAGGGTTTAATGCAGCCCCCTCTTTGCAGGTTAAACTCATCAGCGTGTAGGTGTGTGTGCTTCCCCTCGAAAGGAAGTGTCAGGTCACGCAGAAGTAGTGCCAAGGGAGAATAAAGCTGTTTCCAGAAGTCTTCGGGGACTTTTTAGGCGGCCAACTGACAGCTTTATAAACCTTGTAACAAATGGGCGACCTCGTTCTCTCTAATGAGGCAAAAAGGTTGGAAGTCGGCAAAAGAAAAACAGGTGTGTTGCTCAAGGAGGGTTCATAACCTTCTGCTATGAAAACTGCCTAAGAAACTGAGTCGCAACTTTAACAAGTGACCACCGTCACCTGCTGGACACAAGCCAACTCCGTCTACTATCGAAGGCCCCCAAATTTCACTCTCTGACTCAACCCTGTGAGACAAACAGGTGAGACACACAGTACACACTGACTCTGTTAATTCTGAAGATGAAGTGGGGAAAAGAGCAGCGGGCTTCTGAGGCTGATAACACCAGCAAGTAATTCAAATGACAGCACGAGAGAGAACTGAAACTAAAGATGATTAATCTTTTTTTTTTTCTCCCTGAAAAATCATTAAAACTCAGTCAGAGGTTCATTTCAAATGTAAATTAGCAGCTTCTTATATTTCTGAACATGAAACAAAGCCACAGCCAGAAACCTGTAGACTAGTGTGAAAATGTTGGTGTGCAGAAATACAGCTCGACGATGTGGACTTGTTTACAATATGATCATAACTGATACAAAATAATATGCTTTTTGATCTTTCCCATTTATTTAGTTTTTAACATCACGTCGGCATGATTCAGTTTGTCCAAACATTACCAGTCCAGTCTTTGTCCATGGAAGATTTCATTGCTATCCTTTAGCTGTTATAAGTGACATTTACTTGGGGGGGGGCTTGTGGGGCAAGCAAGCTCAGTCTTAATACCCTCATAAATAACATTGTCACAGTCTGTCAAGTAAACTCTGCTCAGGGATGGTAGCAAAAAGGCAAGCTCGCCAGCGAGTCGGTGAGAAGCATCGCCTGAGACTGCACAGTTACCATCAGTAAAATGTCACCACAGCATACACTCCACTGATCTGAAACTAAAAGGCTCCAGCTCGACCTCAAACTCCAGCTCTGGTGGCTTTTTGTGGAGAGACTCAGAAAGACAACCAGTTCTTCACAAGGCGATTTCTGACGCCTTGAAGTCAGACAACTAACCTACCTGCGAACTGATACCGTGGAAATAAAAAGTTGCATACTGACTTGAAAACAAGCAATACTCTGTGGTGAGATTGTGAATATATTTAAAAGCTTCATTGGACAATAAAACTATCACACTGGTAAACCACTAACTTTACTCTAAGACATCATGCAGCTTGTTACTTCAATGCTGTCACCACAGGAGACTGTTGAGGCTGAGAAAAGTAGATTTCTTTAGACTCCCATGTGTTTACTGTCACGCTCAGTCTCACTTAACACGAAATACACATTCATGATTTCAAGTGAGAACAGATTCCAATGTGTGTGAGGAGTGCAGCAGATATAATTCAGTTTATATGCCTGGCATTATTACAGTGTGAGTTTTGGAATTCTACTACTACTGCTTTCAGGTTTTCCTGTCCGGCTAAAAGCATTGACTCAACTTCAAAGCAGTCTCTTAACACTACAGCAGTGGTGGCAGACACTTGTGAAAGAGAAGAGATCCACTCACCAGCTGTAAAGTGCAAATAAAGATGAGGGTGCACCGTCCGCTGCAGCAGCCCATTGTGTCAGCGGGGGAAACGTGACTGAGAGGAGCAAAGTGAGTCGGAGGGGCTTCACAGCATGCAGACCACACTCAGTACTGATCCGAGCACCGGTGTCCCATCCTCCCCTCCAAGCTCCGGGCTCTCTGGGCTCTCTCTCTCTCTCTCTCTCTCACACACACACACACACACAAACAGACAGACAGACACACATACACACACGCGGCTATGTCCCGTGGCTGCTCCCGGTGCGGGTCTGTTTGCAGTCCGGACGCACTCGAGGTGACTG
>OMNM01061161.1:0-12868 GCA_900302745.1 Parablennius parvicornis | reverse complement strand
TTTTAGCTGTTCCATAAATGGAGCGGACAGGGATCAGAGCTGCAGGGGCTGCTGGGACAAAAAGCTCAGTCTTGCAGTCTATTGTTCTGAACTGACAGTGGATTCTCAACAGCGGGGGGAAAGACTATTTCTTCAGCAGGGTACGGACGAGGCTAAGTGACCATAACAAAGGAACAGATCACAATACAGTTTGAGGGAGAGCCAATCGATTGCAAAGCATTCCCATGGTGCTGTCTACCCCAAAGCATGTATATTTCTTTCCTGATCACTGTTGATTGTACATGAAAATCTAGGCGCAAGAAGGATAAAAATCCCCAAACTGCAAACAATCTTCAATCCATCCATCCTTAATGTAATCACATCGGAGTCTCAATCTAGTTTTTAATCAGGTGATGCGTCCTGAAGAAAAATGACTGTAAGGCATTCATTTTGCATGCTACAGATTGCTCTCTCCATAGAGAAGTGCTTCACTCAGTCACTTTAAACTGGGACCTCAGCAATCGCTCCTGCATGGTTTATGAACTGAATCATGATCTAATCATTTCTATATTAATTATTCAACTATTATATGCTTTGGAGCATACAAGATGAGGGTAAATGCCTTGTGCACAAAGCTGCAATCACATCCTTGTACTTGCAGATGAAAACAGATCATTATAAATATATCATGGTTATGAACTTGATAGCAGTAGTACACACTAGAAATGTCTGGAATGAGAGAAAACTGATGAGTGTTATTATGCACATCACACACTTTCTTCCATCAATCAAGCTGCATGTTGACCAGCATTTCATTTGTAGGATTTTCTGTCTGAAATTGCCTTTTTGTCTGCCTGTTGGACTTTATCTCTTCCCCTCTGTTGATTTGACAGGTCTGCCAGTCTGTCAAGTATGGCCTCCCGTCTTCCCTGTAAGTGTGTGAAAATAAGGTGAAAGGATGCTTGGTAGAGCAAAGCAAACTTGTGATGCACGACCTCGCCAGTCGTCCTCGGTTGAAGTGCTGTCAGTCGGGCTCATTCATCGTTCACTGTGACATCGACACTGCGCTCTTCCGCGGATTGAGGTGATTTACCAGATTAACTTCCAGCTGCAACCATCTCCACTGTCTGTATTACCAGTCTGCTTTGCGTGGGGTCAATGTCCTCAGAAACAACAAATAATCAGACAAAGACTGAGCCACAGTACAGACTTTTGAGCTTAGCTGTCCTCATTAGTCCAGAATGTTCAACGAAAGACACCAGAAAAAATTCAAATATTAAACATAAGCTACTGTAGATGTAATGTTACTTCAAAAGACGTCCATGTCGAAACAAATATGGACTTAGCCTAATCCTATTTAAACAAAGCTGAGTATCAAAAATCTGTCACTTGACTGGTTACATAAACTCCTGCGTTGGAGTAGAAGTCACACCAGGCTAACTACAGTAAGAAAGTTTTCCCACAGAGCTCCCTTTACAAATGATCCCTAATCAATAAACCCAAGTTTCCCGGTGACTTTGTTCACGCTTTCAAATCAAGGTAAGATTTGAGTTCATTTTCTGATATCATGACCTCTAAGACTAAAGGGTATGAGACCATGGTCTGGGATAAATGGCACTATGCCCTGAAGGCCAACCCCTGGATGACAAAACTACAAAGGGTGTACACACTGTGCATTGTGAGGTCTGTCTGAGTGCATTTCCTTTAGAGATGACTGTCAAGGGTCATCAGAGTAAACTGTGGTTGTTTTGGCGAAGCACAGTGTAAAAGATCCGCTGACATAAAAAATTGTGGTTTTACAGTTGACCTACAATTTTACCAAGGGGACAGAAGTCAGACATTAACAAAGGCCGACCTTAGATAGCCACATGAGCATCCTGGAATACAACCATATCATCAAAGAGGTTTAGACATGTCCAGCGGGAAGCACACTGAAGGCTTTGTTCTCACGAAGCGCAAACTTGGCAGCGGGGTCAACACATTCAACAACAACAGTTTTTTGTCGGGTACATGTCCATATCTGTGTATCCCATTTAAGTCAGCCTACAACGAAATGCATGCCCATCTGAATGGAAATCCATTTTACACACATTCTCATTTACGCAGTAAAAATAAGTCTCTCTCTCGAGTGCACTCATTCTGCATATTTGGGGTAAGATTCAAATGTCTGATTTGAATGATGTGTTGCTTGACTTGAACAAACAAAAACTTCACCGCAGTTCTATCTGCAGAAGCCACAGACATGCAACTCCTAGTGAACCTTTAATGATGCCAGACAGTGGATTTAAAGCCTCAAGAGGGGGTTTTGGGGGACCGGCTTTCACAGTTACAGTGAAAACTCTTCATCCCTGCATGAAGCAGAGTGGCAAGTGATTAGCATTTAATGAATAGAACTATTAAGTCTAACACGCACAGAGGTCAAAAAGCAGCAATTAATGTGATGAACTCTCGCCTTCCATACTGAACGTGTCTAGATTGATCCACTAATGATGACTTTGACTAGCTGGCAGCATCCCAATTGCACAGAGCTGCTAGAGTTAGCCTAACCCTCTTTTCAAAGAGAAATAAAACAATGAAACAGTTAAACATTGCTCTTTACATTCTCCCACATGCTCTTAATTGAATTTCACGCTTAGTCATGCCATTAGTGAAACCTATATTACAAGTTGCTCTTCCACCATAAGCACAAAACCGCCATGTGTGGTTGGTCTTATGGCGAAAATGTTGCTTTTCTGTGAGAACGCTTTATATAATCTTCCATCCTATACTTCCCTCCATTACATTTAGCAGTAAAGAACAAGCTCAGAGAAAACTGACATGCAGAAACAGAAACAGAACACACACAATGCTCATATTCATATGTTTGGGAACCTGTAAATGCTTTCAATAATAGAAGATGTCAAACCACACAAGACGAATGCATACCTATGTCATGCCTTCTGTACTTTTAAAACGCACATGTTCAATACAAGCTAAAGGTGCGAGAGCATTTGTGTGGGTGTGTTTAAGGAATGTGGAAAACTAGCAGGTAATTAGAGTTCAGATTCAGGTATGCAGAGCCGCGGGGAACACTGAGCCGAACAGACAGACAGACAGACACTCGGTAGGTTTTGTATGGCTTAATCACCTGCCAGGCACAACCACTACAAAAGCACTCAGGTAGGGACATATCGACACTGGTGTGGTCTCCATGATCAAAGCTTTCAGCGTCGCCCTGCCCTCATGCTTTCGAAATGGACCAATTAGGAGTGAGGAGAGGTGGAGGGGTTTTAACGTTGGTTGCGTCGCGTTCCATGCACCCAGCTGGCAGCGGCTTCAGACGAGGTAATTATACACACTCTCCTGTCTCTCTCGAACACTCACACTCTCGGTTATCATGCCTCACTCATCTCTCTACACCCCGACATTACATCCCTTAAACACAGGCCAAGATTATATGGGCCGACATGAGCCAAACTGTAGCTACACGTGGGACAATTAAGGTCTGTTGCAAGCAGGTCGAGGAACATCAACCCTCCCGAAACTGTTTGACGCCTGAAGATAAACAACTCTGAACGTCATCAAGACTGGCAAACGAGCAAACACTTCCACCATGATCATTATGATTTATGGAGCCTGTGTTTTACAGAAAACACCATTATTGGTCACTCCTAACAGCATCTTTACAGGAAAGAGGATTATTCAGTTCATTCAAGGACGTCGTTGAGATGCGAGGCTTAACAAAATGATGAGTAAATTTATTTATTTATTTTTTTAAAGCAGACATCTGCTCATGAAAAAAAAAACCCAGTAGAAATAGCTTTAGAAAATATATATTTTCACAAACTAATTTACTATTTTGGTCTGCACTGCGATGTAACTTACCACTCGCCTCTCGCAGTGAGAAGAGAACAGTTAAACTGTGGACTTCCTGTGTGGCGCTTGATTGCTTACACTCCAATTTTCTGTAGAAATCTAAAGACATACATTCAAACTCAGTTTGTGGTTTTGGGATTTCTCCAGGTGTGAGTGTGTGTGAGAGGGGTATTTGTCAGTCTTCACATGTTAGTCCTGTGACAGACTGGCGACCTGTCCAAGAAGAACCCTGCTCTTTGCTCAGTGTCAGCTGGAATGGCCTTCAGCTCAGCCCTCACACCAAGCGTGAAAATAAGTGTTTAAAAAAAAAAAGGATGGGTGGATGGATGAATTTACTTATTGGAAAAGCTGATACAAAAATTCCCGCCTGCAGTTTTAACAACAGAAAAAACAGCTGGAACAGCTGAGTCAGCATTTCAAAAGACCATCTCAACAGTATGACGTAAATTGTGAATATTTTTTTTTCATCGATATGTCGGAGACTAAAAGTTATCAAAAAATGTAAATGGTGGATTAATCATCAGCCGCTAAACTGAGTTGACCCTTTCGCCGGGATTATAATTTGCACAAATAGCTGTAAGAGAGAGAGCTGCTTAGCCTAACGCTTGAGCAATATTTAAATCTATGGAGCTCTGATACTGCTGTCAGAATTACAGCTTTATTTGATTATTTCAACCTCTATATCCCGTATTAGGTTCTGCTCAACATTTCCAGGTCTGAGATTAAAGAAAAAAAGCACATGGCTTGTAGTTTAGCTATCAAGCCATTTGTCTTCATGGTAACTTTAACAAAGCTGCTTTAGTGTGTGACCTCGTGGCTTATAAGTGTGCTTTCTAGGACTATGGGTCAGGCACCCACATGACCACCTCAGGCAACACGATAATCCCAACCCCCCAACATGAGTGATATCTTGATGCAGCATCTACTCAGTATCTGACTGTTTATGGTTGTGTATTTCCAACAAAGATTGTTGCTTTTATGAGAGTGAGAAACCTTAATGATCCCCTCTGGAGTAATCACCGTGAATGTATTAATCAGTGTGTGCAAGACAGAGATGTCGAGGCAGAGAAAACACGTGTCGATGTGTTGACTTGCAAAGTGTGTTTGCAATCTGGATTCAGACACAGACAGATGCTCAGGCCTGCTCTCTTGTCATCTGGGTTGCCTCACCATTCTGCTGGGGCACTTGATGTCTTCATCATCAGCAGTGGAGGGTTGTTATTGGGGACAAAAACTGCAAAAATGGTAAAAGCCACAGCATATTCTCTTGGAAGACAATAAGTTTATGTTTATGCATTTTGGCATTGCCAGCATTCAGAGAATTAGTGAAGAAATGTGCAAAAGACAAACATGTTTAGAGCAGGAAGCAAATGTTTAGCTTCTCTGTTTGCTGTTGCTGACAAGCCTTCTGTGGAGTGAACCATGAAATGTACCAGCGTGTTAAAAAGATTTGACACAAAAGTACAAGGGACTTTTCTTTTTTCACGTCAAACAACTCTGCATGAAAATAAAGCCTATTTCTGACATTGAGCTTATATAATCCACATTGGTGGGGGTTTGGTGAAGCCAACTTTAAAAAAATATAATTGTGGCAGTACCGCTTGACATCAGGCCTTCAAATTTGATCCAGTAGCACAAAACCTAAATTAGGAAGAACTAATCGGCAAAATGACAGAATAAAAGAGTAGCTGGAACAAGTACAAAGAGGAAAGGTGTGTTGGTACTGATGCTGCAGTCTTCACTGGTGCTGATTCTATATGCGTCGTGTAGACAGGCTGTCTGGAAGCTGCTGAAACCTTGGACGAGAATAGCTCTGATAATGTATCTGTCATGAATGTGTGTCATCAGGACCAGTCCCCCCACAGCGTGGAAAATGAAATGACCGCCTGGTCTGCTTTATTTAAAGCGGTTACCATGACTGCACAACTTTAGGTGCTACATACATACTGTAAGTCACGCGCTACTTACTGTAAATACATCCCAGGAGACTGGAAGGAATAATGTTTGCTCTGAAAGCATTAGGACAATTATTCAGTTTGAACTGAACGTATAAATGTTAACATAATCTTGGCTGACCACTTGTGCAGAGTGAATATTCATTGCACTTTTGATAAATTGTAAATCTGAGTTCTGCAAAATGTAATCTTTTCAAACAGGTTCACAAGGCTGGGGGGAATAAAATAAGCTTAAAAACTAGTTGGTGATGTGAGAAACAGCACAGCAGGAACAAGCCCCGCTAGCTTCTTCCTGCTTAAATGAGAAAGCCAGTTGTATGTATAATATAAATGTTGCTTTTTCCAAATTCACACACGCTCCCAGGAGATTGGTGGTCCAGTCTTTCTGATGGAGGGACAGAGAGCGAGTCTCTGACTCACAGTCCAAAAAGTAGAATGAAAACAGCCTGTTGAATGGATATATTTTTTGTGCGATAAGGTTTAGGAAAATAACGGAAGAAACTGCTATTGCAGGTGTTATTTTTGGACTTATGTCATCACCAATGAATTGCCGTATACAGTCCTGGATGTGAATGGAAGGTGGTAAGTGTATTCCATACATTTTGAAACACACATCCCAACATCCAGCACACAGATTAGTGTCCTTATCATTTTTTGAGTTGAAACAGCAATTAAACTTTGTGTTCTGGTTAATTAAATAAGGCTGAAGCTAAGGAGTTGGGTCAGCATGCCATAACCGTTTTTCAAAGAGCTAAGCCTGTACTACTTGCACTTTAGGCTGTTCTATGATAGTCCAAATCTTCCAAAATATGGGTTGTTCCACTAAAAAAAAAAAAAAAAAAAAAGAGTCACTGTGTGAGCCAAGATGTGACTTCTTTGTCTGATGGGAACACAATCTCCCTACCTTCCAGTTCTCCATATAACCCGGCTTTTCTATAATGTAAACAGCAGCTCACTTTGCTAATTGACTTTCTCTGTCCTCTCAGGACAATAGAGCTGGTCCTTGACTTCTTTATGACTTCCTCTTTATGAGTCCTTGGGTTGATTATGCCTTTAAGGGGGCTTTAATAAAAAACTAAGCAAACAGTGCTTTCAGCAGTGCTCATGGAAAACTCTGGGGCTGTCGTGAAAGGCTTTTTTCTCTCTCCGTGGCAAAATGCCAGCACTATCACAGCAACCACTGAGAATGAAGACATTCACCAAAAAAAAAAAAAAAAAAAAAAAAAAAAAAAAAAAAAAAAAAACACAGGCAAAATGAAAAGCTCATGAGTATTCACTCAAAAGTTTTGCTCATCAATGCAAATATAAAAGCTTTTCATTTGCAATAAACTGCTCATAATCATTTTAAATAATGACTTTAAGGGTATGTGTGCATCATCACAAGCACATGCAGTATGTATATATTTATAGGAAAATCAGTCTGAAGACGTTAATCTAATTCAGTTTCTGCTCATCACACTTGGCAGCTGGACTACGGATGTATATGTTTAAGGAGTGCCGCAGAGGAAAGATCTTTGATTAATTTAATTTGCAAGAATTATTTTTCTCACCAAGTCTTGGACACAGTCCAGTGAAACCCGAGGGCCTTCAATAACCACAGCAGGCTAAAAAGAAGGTCGTCTTAAACAAAACACTAATTTCCTGGCTGGGCAAAGCGTGTTGGGATATTAATCAAGATAAGAGGACTGAAACAGGAAGTGAGGTGATCGTTCAGCATGTAAGGTGCTGAACTGCCTTCTTTTTTTTTTTTTTTGTTAAAAGAAAAAAGAAAGGTCAGTTAAAAAGTTTCTTTCTGTTGCTGCATCCTTGCAACCAGACACAACACTCCAGATAGTCCACTGGATTCCTGACATTCTTCCAGCCAGTTAAGCTGCCGCCCTTTGACGACTGTCACTAGTAACATTTGATCAGCTGTTTTTGTGGGGTCATGGAAAGGCCTCGACGACCAAACTTTCCCCACAACTAGTCAGTCAGTCCAAACATTGAATCTTCTCCAGCCATGGAAAACAATGTGCCCATCTATTTACAACCCTCTCACTCTCTCTCTCTCTGCTTGATAATCAGATTTTTAATCGCCCACCCATCAGCACAATGCTGGACACTTGCCTCCGCTGCCTCTTTCAATAGAAGGAAATTGGGAATGCAAAACAGAGCAGTAGTGAAAGGACATGTGGCTCCATAAGCTTCCATACAAACAATGGAGAATCTCCCGCTGTTTAGCCTCTACTTCCTCCTGACACACAGCACTAACAACCAGGCGCTATTATGACTGACTGTGCCTGTTTCCAGCACCGGCGTCTGGATGAAACCAGGAGGGGAAAACATATTCACATAAATTGATGTAAAACAGATTTAAGATGTAAAATATGTGTTATTTCTCTAAAAATGGGCACACCACCAGAAAATGGCAAAAAAATTGACTTAAGGAATGACAGAAAAAGAATAATTCTTTATCAAACCTTTTGGCGTGAACACTTAAAATGTGTCCCGGAGTCAGAGAGGCCGTTAAAAAACACAGACTTTAATAAAAAAATCATTCAACCTACATGAAATGTATAACCTACAGAGGAAAGCACGCAGAGACAAGAACAGCCGATGGCAGTAGTCTCAATTATCAAAAACTTTGAGTGAAAGCAGTGAAAGGCACAACCACTCTTTAAAGATCCCCTCCAGGCAAGAACAAAGATAATTTACAATGTTCTGAATTTGTGTCTGACATGGTTTTTCTTCAGAAAAAAATTACACTTAATGGGATTGTAATTCTTTAAAAAAGTGATACTGGTGATTCATTCTATAGTGAAGAATTAAAATGCCAACCATGTGATATAACTATACATTTCTCACATTGCACCTGTGTAAACTGACTTTCAAACTAAGCATCACAGGTGCACAATTTACACCCAGCTTTTATGACAGCGACTACAAACTTTTCCCTTTCAGCAGAGAAATTCAAAGGCAGCCCTGCAGTTAGAAGGCACACACTGCAGAGTGACACCTCATCCATGATATGGACCAAAGGCATAGTTTAGAGTGGAAAGGAACAAAATCAATTTTGTTTGCAAATGACCCTACATTGTCACTGATCACAATGGAATCATGGGTAGTTTTAGGGATTTACAAATGTGGCCTCACAAGGAACACACCAGACAAAACGATCCGTTCCCTATCTTCATGTATGGCATAGTGCTTCACTCTGGAAACAAAGCGAGTATGACTGAACAAAAAATAATGAATAAATATTATTAACTGTGTAACTGGAGTGTATTTAACAGGAAAGTTAGCAACAGGATCATTGTGGCTGATAGTGATTCCCATTGAGAAAACCATAAATGTTCAATCCAGAATTTGTTTACATCAGGAGAAATAATATTCTATCTCAGACGAGGAGTCTGTGCGGCCTGGATAGAAATCACGAGTATTTATTACAACCTTGAGAGTCCTTTCGGTGAATCGTCTGTTAATGGGTTGCCTCAGAAAACCTTCAGCACCTACTGAAGAGGATTTTGTGAATCTTAGTGCTCAGATTGTCGATGGTTCTGCTCAATGACAAATATTGAAGATGTTGCCACACAAAACAGCTCAGAAAGAAAGGATGGAGTCTGTAGCTCAAGCAAATTCCTGTGTACCAAGAACACAGCCAACAGCTGAAATGTGGATGGATATCTTAGTTGTGCTATACATTGACCATCCCCGGAGGCTGACATTGTGTGTCCAATAATTGCCCCGGGTCTGCCTCTCTGGTACAAGTCTCCTCCGGCGGGGACATCTTGTCTCAAGGGCAGTGAGAAGGTAGATATCTCCAGACCAATCAGAGGCCAGTTCGTCAAACTCCATCGGCTGGTTACAGCTCCATCTCCCACACTCCTCTCACTCCTCCGGGGGAGAAAAGCACTGGGCCAATTCAAAAACTACAGGGTTGTGCACACACAAAGACGGCTCGAGACAGACAGAAATACCTTGACCTGCTCAGGCCTCTCACAAGCCCAAATGCATTTTTCTCTTTTTTTTTTTGCTTCAAAACGAACACAGCCTTCGAAAGGGAAAGCCAGTTTAACCCTGAGGAAACAACACTTTGTTTCAGACACGGCCTGATAGTTAATCCCCCCACAAATCCCAAATCTCTGTGGGATTCACAGTCAGCCAAAGTGGCAAAATTTACAGATAAAAAGAGCGCACAAAACATGTAGAAACTGCAGCCGCTTCCAAATCTAAACAGCTAATTTGGACACAATCGACTCCTGAATAAGATATGTAATATATATTTTTATGTATATATATCTATGTAGATAGTGTGAACTTAATCAATAGCTTCATAATCAGTTGAATTAAGTGTGGAAGTTATTAACGTCGACATAATCTAATAAATCAGTGGAAGTCCAAGCAGCTGCTTTTATGTTTTGTCTTTTCTGCTGACAGGCTGGGAAACACTCTGTTACGACGTGAGGGTTGCAACGAAAAGTTGTACACACAGTGCTGCTTTGAATTATAGTTGTTGCAGTAAAAAAGAACATGTTACAGCCCAAATAAATTACAGTCGGAATGACGTTTACCTTCTCAGTGGCCTGCAGACACTCCAATGAAAAGCCTCCCTGTATGTAAACAGAAGTAATTGCACAGAACCCTCTCAGCTGGTGAGGCATATGATTCAAACACTTTGGAGGAAAGGTCACTGTCAGTCCTGTGAAAACAGTGCTTCAGTTCCCGGCTTCTTCCAGGACTGACGCAGTCTACACAGATGGACACTTCATTTACTGCTCCTGTAATCAACACCCTGTGCCCATTTGTCAAAGACCTGCAGTTTATAGGCCTGTTGGCCTGGTTGGTCCACCCACACAGTGAATACACACTGAAATCAGTGGACAGGTGAGGTCAGAGTAGATTAATAATCAGAGAGTAAATCTTTTGCTCCAACAGGGAATCGCAGAGAGTGAAAGCTCCTCAAAGCTCCTCCTTTCTGCTTATTGATCTGCAGCAACTTCACCCCAATCATTCACCTTGACAGCAACCACTCACACCTCTGCAAAGTGCAGTGGTCCTGAAAATACTCAGTATCACACCGGCATTTATCTGTGTCTCAGCTTCTCCTTTGATGTTCAACTTACCACAGATATATATATGCTTTTTACACAAAATGTGCCCCGAATGACAGCCTGCTTTCATCCAAATGATAGACATTGCTGAGCAGGTGACAGCTTCTTTTGTGCCACAATGCATAAACAACCACCTTGGCAAATCACACAGTTTAGACTTTCTCCAGACGATGTGCAGATGTGGCACAGTAAGAACACATTTAGATGATGGAAGCTGCATGAAATGAAAGTGTGAGTGTGTGTGTAGCGCTTGTATTATGTGCCTTCATTCACTGGTTCATCAAGTATGACTTTTGGATGTTGTTACCATTGAATGCCATGGCCAGGGTTACCTTATTAGAGTAGGGCGGCTTGGCCAGGTTGATACCATCTCTGATGAGTTTATCCCTGATCATGATCTTCAGCTTCAACTTGGGGTAAATCACCAGCTCCCTCCTGTTGCCCATAGTCAGGTTCCTCTGCGCGCCCATGTACCCCCCGTTACGCCCGACCCGGTCACTGTTTGGTTCCGTCCAGGACTTGGATCCTCGCAGTTTAGACTCGTACTCCAACATGTGACCAGTGTAGATCTCGGCCGCCGGTGACATAGGTTCAAGGGTGAAGTACAGTCCGCTGGCCGTCTCTTTGGCTTCCTCCTTCAGCCTGCGCACCGCGTCGTGGATCCTCTGCCGGTGGTGAGGGACGTACACGCCGATGGCATCGAGGTCAGGGTCTCCGATTTGTTTGCAGACCTCCAGGTCGTCGTAGCCGTTATCCACGAAAGATTCGACATACTGGGAAAGCTGGAGGGTCTTCAGCCACTCGTAGACGATGACAGGTCCGTTGGTTGTCATTGTGGCTGTCGCCAAATCGACTGCGACTCGAGAATTTAAAGACGCCAAAGTAAATGTTACTTCACCGTCCGGCGTTTCAAACGCATTATAAGGTTGTCAGATATGTGCGGGTTCCCTAAATACGCGTCGCGCAAAAATAAACCGAGTCACACAATGTGTGGATAATCCATAGTGAAGGTTTGGTTATCATCTGTGGGGGTTTCAATGAAATACTTTAACACCTGTCAATAACGATAAATTATATATAAATATATACATAAAAAAAAAAACAATCTTGAGTTTCACCTGAGACAGCTTTAAAATCCCACGCGTTATCGGAACATTGATCTCTTCTGCCACATTGACGCACCATGCGCGGCCAGTCCAGATAATTAGGCGTCCTAAAAACAAACGTCTCAAAGTGCTTTTGTGAGAGCTGCTTGGTTAGATTTCCCACGTTACGCACGACTATCTCTATCAGTTTCTGCTCCTTCCATCAAGTACTCCGCACCACAGACGGTAACGCGAGAAAGACATAAATCATCTCCCCCCAAAAAAGCCAAACCGGCTTCAAAATAACCAAAAAGTCTGCAGCCTGACGCTTGACTTTGCCCGCAGGTTGCAGCGCCTGAGCGCTCGGTCTTTACGCGCAGTTGAGTCCTTGCAGCCGGCACATCACTACAGTGGAGACGCTGCCAGGAGCCAACATGCTCGCTGCTGCTCCTTTACCGTCCACGCCCCCCTAAAATCTCACACTGTCCATTTAAAAATAGTGATACGACTCCTTTCTTTCTCTCCCAACTTGTCGCGCAGACTCGGGGCTCTCAGCGGCTCTCCAGGTTGTCACCGACTCGTCCAAAGTTGATCCCTAACGAGAAGCCTTGCGTAAAAACCTGCCGCACAGTCCTAATGGATCATCTTGTTGCTGGATTGTGTGACATTGTTACTCCCCTACGATGTGATTTTGCTCTCTCTCTCTCTCTCTCTCTCTCTCTCTCTCTCTCTCTCTCTCTCTCTCTCTCTCTCTCTCTCTCTGTCTCTCTCTCTCTTGCTGTCTGTCTCTCTCTCTCTCTCTCTGTCTCTCTCTCTCTCTCTCTCTCTCTCTCTCTCTCTGTCTCTCTCTCTCTGTCTCTCTCTGTCTCTGTCTCTGTCTCTCTCTCTCTCTCTCTCTGTCTGT
>OMNM01061160.1:14958-30547 GCA_900302745.1 Parablennius parvicornis | reverse complement strand
GATTGCACTTTGTTGAAACCGCTGATTTCCAAGTAGGCACTAAAATAAAAATGGGAGTAAGAGATAAGGGCGTATGACAGTGTAATTTGTGGTAGGATGAAAAGAAAAATGAAGCCGACACATTAAAAACATGGGTCGTTTATTGGTTGTGCCAGGGTGGTGCGGCCCTCAAAATAGGGCTTAACAATTTAAAAGGGCTGAGTGATGTGTGACCTGCATCGAATGCAGGGCCCGGCTATCTGGTTGATTTAACAGCTCATGCTTCTATCGTTTAAGCAACAACAGAGATTAGCGTGTGGCCCGTCTCCAAAAGAACCATTTTAACATTTCCCCAGGTGGAATGGACTACAAAAGATGGACGAACGGATCAGATGATGAGGCTCGAAGAACAAAGAGGTAAGAGTCTTTGTTTTTGCTTCTACTTCTTGGCTTTGCCCTGAGCAGCCACGGCCTCCATGGCCTTTTTCACGGTTTCCTCATCACCGAGGAAGGCCATGGGTTTGATGGGCTTCAGGTTTGCATCCAGCTCGTACACAATTGGGATTCCTGTGGGGAGGTTCAGCTCCATGATGGCTGCGTCCGACATGCCTGTGAAGACATTTTGTAGAGTGATAGAAATCAGCAAACAAATATAATTGACACAGCATCTCGCTGTCAAGTCTCTAGCTGGTTTTTCATGTCCGGTGGTATTTGAAGGTTTTCTTATTGCAACATGGCATGAACCAAGAAATCTAATCTTATTATGTAATTACACATACCTTTCCTGACTGACATTTACAATTTGCCCTTGAGGCTCTCTGAATGCACAGCTTCCTTATCTGGCCACTCCTTGAAAAAGTCCAACCTTTCTACATAAAGGTCGTGACTGTAACGGGAACCACGCTCGTGACCCTCTCCCTGAGCTCTGGTGTGTGAGTCCCCGCATGCTATTTATATGCACTGTAATCCACAACTCGGTGTGTCTGCAGGCAGACGAGTCTGACTGGGGCTATTCAGGTCATTCCTTGTATGCAAATGCGGTAAACATTGTTTTTAAACCACTCAATTTCCAACCCTCCTTTAGTGTTGCCTTCTTTTTGATCCTTTGTGAGACAACAGATTTACTCTTTTTGTTCACTCGCAGGCTGTCATACTCACCCTCCAAGTGCTTGACGATGCCACGCAGGCTGTTGCCGTGGGCAGCGATGATCACGTTCTTGCCAGCTTTGATTTGGGGAGCGATAACGTCGTTCCAGAAGGGCAGTGCACGGGCAATGGTATCCTTCAGTGACTCGCATGTGGGCAGCTCACCGGCTTTCAGGTCCTTGTAGCGCCGAGACTGAAGGTAGAAAACAATAGTAAAAGGGTGTTTCTTCCACAGCTGGCTACATTTTCATACTTCATCAGGATCCAGGGGAAAAAAACTGCATTTTTTTTTATTGTCAGTACAAGAAAGAATACGGCTCCTGCTGTGTCTCTGAGTTTTATTGTTTGCAAACATAAAATGATTAATTATGATGCATGTGTTCCATTTTCTTCTACTTTTTAAAATTTCTTTTCAGTCATCTCACCTCACTGATGATTTTGTGGTAAGGGTGGTCCTTATCCATGACTGGAGGTGGGATGTCAAAGGAACGACGCCAGATCTTCACTTGCTCCTCACCGTGCTTTTCAGCCGTTTCCGCCTTGTTGAGTCCGGTGAGGCCTCCGTAGTGACGTTCATTCAGGCGCCACGTACGGATCACAGGAACCCACATCTGGTCTGTGCCCTCCATAATGGTCCACAGGGTCTTGATGGCGCGTTTCAGCACGGACGTGTAGCACACGTCAAACTTCAGGCCTGCATCCTTGATGGCCTGGGCTCCGCGCTTGGCCTCCTCCACACCCTTCTCACTGAGGTCAGCATCGAACCAGCCACAGAAACGGTTCTCCTGATTCCAGGAGCTCTCGCCGTGTCGGACGATGACTAAACGATGGGCGGCAGCCATGCTTAACGGTATCTCCTGAGTTCAACCAGACAGGGAGCCCACAGCCCTTTTAAGTTGTGCTCACACACACTGACCAACAGTGAACCCTCGCCAGCATGCCACACTCTTTTTATAGCAGCTCGTGGCTGGTGGCGGTGCGTAACAGGCCAGCCTTCTTCACGCTCCACCCGTGACAGCTTCAAATATTCTGATGGACACAGAGGTGGTCCAATAATATTAGCTCTTGGTTGAGCTGCTAGGACATGTGGTGGCCGGGAAGGCCAAAGGTCAGATATTAAGCCAAAATAGCAACATGACTTTTAAACTGAGATCTGTGGTACAAAAGTTTAAAGAGCGGAGTTGGCTGCAGAAAGGCGCCTTGCACAGAACAACGTTGTCACCGGGACCATCTCTTATACATTAGTTCACAAAGCATTTATTGTCCTGTGACACTGAAACACAGGTCGGTCCACTCAGTAATCAGAGTAAGTTTGCATTAAAAAGGTATTATAATAACAAAAATAAACAGGAACAAAACAGCAAACTTGAAAATCTGTGAAGTGCTCTGATTACGGACAAGTGTTCATTACATACAGTTTAGCATCTTTCTCATGATGGAGTCATGAGAAATAAGGCCTTCAGTAAACAAGATTTGAGTGAAAGTGCAACACTGGACGATACTTTGCTTAATGCTGGACTGACGGAGAGAAACTTTTACTAGAGCTTAGTGACTCTCATAGGCAGGACACTTAAGTCTACTTTCACATTCATATTTCTATTTTTGCTTTTAAAGACGGCTTCCATTTAACAAAAAAAAAAGAACTGCCATTAGCTGGTTTGTAACTTATTAAAGTAACAAAATCAGGAGTCTTGTAGGAATAGCGACAACACAATGACGATTGCTTACTAATACAATCAAATGAAGCAATAACTGTGCTTTTTTATATAATCCTTCAACTTCAACTGTTACACTTAATGTTTTACAGCATGAGCTGTTTTACTGCATTTGATTTAGATTGATTTAGTTTTGTTTCCTAAAATAATCTGATTTTAGTTTCACCTTTCAGTTACTGCTTATTTATCATAAATGACAGGCAATGCTTCCATCTCCCATCGTCCAATCAGCTTTTATTTGAAATATTCCCATTTGCTGGTTCATTGAAAAATAATTTCTCTATTTCAGTGACAGACTATTGTTCTTCTTCAAACACTAACTCAAACAAAATCTCACACTTCTTTCAGAAGTTGGTTTTGATTTTAATGTTTTTTTTCTCCCAAAAATGAGTGTGATGGGTTATAATAGGTAAGTGCAGTATGTGTCTTTGTTTTTATGGAGGCCTGCCAAATTGAGTAGAGGTCAGAAGGTCATTCCTCTGCAGATAGTACATTTTTATGCAGTGTTTGAATGCAGTCAAACATATTGAAGTGTATTGGTAAGGCATTTTATTTGCAATTAAACATTCAAAAAAACGGGTTAAGGGTTCTTAGATATTGACATTACAAACTCACTCACCAATTGCAACGTTTAAAAATCTTTCGTCCCACAGAAAGTAAAATATATGACGCTTTTTGCACTTAGTTGATTTGTCAATTTGTTAACAGTGACTTTCAAAAATATGTTTTATTATTATTCATTTATCTGCATATGTTGTTCAGAATTCACGATTCTCACTTGATCCCATACACAGTTAATCTCACACACAGAAATATTTTGTGTCTGCACATGTAAAATAAAAACTCTATAGATATGAATATACTTGTGAACGTACATATTTAGGAGGAGGGGCCGATAGATAAAAGAATATAATACATTTAAAAAAAAGATAAAGTCAAGGTTCTGTTATACATACATAGATTTGTAAATCAATGTATATAGTTGATTATAAGTGTAGAATGAATTTTAAAACTGCTCAAATTCGGGTACATTCTACCATGTAATTTAAGCCATGGACCACTAGGTGGACCTCTAGTATCATAAATGCCTGTCATGCACCATGCAACGTTGCAGTGTACTTCATAATAATACACTAAACTGATCAAAATACAAAATCATTGTATTCGTTAGTACTTGCAGTCAAAGTCATAATTGAAACTCTGTCATGAATTTAATGGCTCATTAGCTTCTCAATTCTTGATAGATGCCAGACACCTTATCATAGTATAAATGTGTTATTTATGCCTGTAAGACAAAGGTTTCAATGCCAAATATTTTTGCTGCATCATTTACAAAATGTTCATGTATTGAGGCATAAATAGATGAAGTCGATGACACTGAGAATCTGAGCCACTGGAGTGAAGCAGAGGCTGTTGGGTAAACTCGACATCACCTGCCCTTCTCAATCAAATTATGAGCCATTAGAAACATGACACTGCAAATATCTCATAATAATGGACTTTCAGGCACAACGCCAAACTGTGATCATGACATTGGGATGTTGTGCTGAACAGAGGAAGCCACATAGCGAGATTGATACTGAATCTAGATGAAAAATCTGAAAGCAATTTTGAACAGGATGTGTAGAACTGGATTTAAAATGTCCTTGCTTTCACTTTCAGGATATTTTCGAATCTTCATTGTTGTTTACCAAACTACGACAACTTGAATTTTTAGTTTGTTTGAATGAGTGTAAAGGTCTAGGCCACAGACTGTTATGGTGGTTATTATGCTTCCCTCGTGACAAGAAGGTTGTCAATTAAAATCCAGGCCAGGTGTTTCTATGTGGACTTTGCACCCCATGTCTGCATGGATTTTCTCCAGGGACTTCCAAATTGATGATTCTAAATTGCCTGTCAGTGGGGGAGTATCTGATTGCCAGTCTCTGTTTGCCCTTTGATCGACTGGCGACTTGTCCTAGGTGTTTGTCCAAAGTCACCTGGGATTAAATCAGCATCCTGTGACCCTGAAGAGGTACATATGGTTTCCAGATTGGGGAGTGAAATTTTCCACAATTTAGTGAATGTATTTTTCAGATCAAATTCAGTTATTAAGCATTACATATTTCATTTTATAAAACATTCAGTTCAGAGGTGGCTGTGAACTGACAGTTCACTGGTGCATGCACCTCAATGTGCACATGTTGGTGTGTAACCAGTTACTGAGTTCAGTACGGCTTCCATCTTGTTAGGTAAATGAAAATATAAGGAACGTTTCATAAAAGTCATCACAGTGGTGTAGTGATTTCCACGCTTTCCTTTTCCAAACTCAACAAAAATAAATACATATAACTTAATTTGTCATTCATCAATACATCACTAATCTTAATTGCTGATGCCTCCTCTACCCGCTCCACACTTGCACCAGCCTCAGTAGTAATTTAATACCAGGAGTGTACTTTGATGTCAGAGAGCCTCACGAATGAACAGGAACTGCAATTAGCTGTGTAGGTGTCTTCATTATTTTAGGGGGGGAAAAATCCTAATGATCTACAGTGTCTATTACAGTTCAGACAGTCATGTAAGCATCCTGTCAACCAAAAATCACCTCTGTGCAGATTGTCAGACTGCTGTTAGGGTGGCAGAAAGTGTACACAGAGGAGTTTGTGTGATCACAACTGTTAAGATGACTCAGCTTGCAGCAGAGCCCATATGCAGCTCCCACCAAACCTCCCTCCCCTTCACACTTCGGCTCGGGCACAGTGCCGACTTTAGATACGAGGGGCCTTTGCTGCAAAGGCAAATTGCACAAGCAACACAGTCACATGGACGTGCAAACACCCTGCGCGCACACAAACTCACACATCAGTGCATCACACGCAGATATTACTGCAATATGCTTCATTTATGCATAGAGCTGCAGAGCCAGATAAACCTCCAACTGCATACCTGCATACTCACACGCACAAGAAGAGAAAACAGCAGTCAGCAGCTGTTGGTGTTATTGACCTGCCAGTATTTTTGTGCTGCTGATCAGACGGTTGTTTGCCTTCTTGGAAGTTAGAGAGAACAATCTGACAGAAAGCAAGACAAGTTTATCACAAATGATTTAATTTAAAAAAAGCAGCATATCATATTGTAAAGAGGTAGAGGACAGGCTACATAAACACCACTTTGTAGATTTAGTGGCATCTAGCAGTAGGGTTGCAAACTGCAACCAATTAGTATTTTATCACATTTAAACAGTAGGAGAACCTGAGGCGGCCAGAAAACTGGAGAGTCACAGGAATCAGTTCATTGGATGTGAATCTGAATATGTATCAAAACTGCTTTATCTATTTGGAGAAGGCAGTGTAAACTACCTTAAAAGATTATGAATACAATAATTGGCCTCAATCACATGTTTTTGGATCGTAGCAGGAAAATGGAGTACTTGTAGGAAAGCCACACACATATAGGAACAACATGCAAACTCTGCATGCACCTCTAAAGCTCCAACAGAAAACACATCAAGCTACAGTGTGTCAGACTTAAACTGTCCACATTTCCACTTCAGCTATGAGTTTTAGTATTTAGAACTTCAGTCCTTGTTAATTTTCCACTGGTGTCACTGGTGTATCACTGTGATTGACTCTTTACACCATCTTCTGATACAAAACGGTATTACAACACAGCAAGAAATGCAAGGGGTTCCTGAGTTTGCGCATTTAAGTAAATATTTTCAGAACATAGTGCAGAAAAACGAAGCTTTTATTTCTTATTTAGTATTTTTATAGGATCTGCCACGTAAACAATGTTAACCGAGGTATAATTTCCCTGAAAGGTATTGCATGATCAGCTCAGCTGTATTGTAAAAAACTGATGATCACAACTAATGTAATAGAATGCTTATGTGCAGTCACAATCAGAGTACTATCAAAGATGATCCAATTTTGTCATTATTCTCAAGAGGAATCTTCCCTTATTCTTGCTCCGTAAAATCAATTCTTAGTGTCTTTGAAAATAACAATTGACACAAATAAGAAAATAAGACATTGTGTTCAACTGATGTCAAAATATCCGAGAAATTCCACAGGAACTTCTTGGAACCTCTATGCTACTTTTCAATGCAGACTCAAAACAATCCAGCCTTTAAGAAGGTGCTGTCTGATTTCAGAGTTACACAAAGTCCTGGACAACCGTGCAAAGGTTGAACTGTGACATTGTCTCTTCTTGCAAGAAATAATGTAATAAAATTGTCTTCAACTTTTACATATCGCTCTCAGTCTGATTCCTGTGTATTCTGTCTCCTTGAGTTTTTTTTTTTTTTACTAGCTCAGTTCTCCTGACACACGTATTGCTACTGATTTACTGGACTGCAAACCCCCTGAGGGACCACTAAAAAAACGCAAAAAAAATGTCCCATACAAAGCGAATGGGAGAAGCACTTCATGAAGATAAAGCAGTTCAAAACAAAGACAAATGCAAACCATCTACTTAGATTATCTGTTCAACCGTCAAATCATGTACTGCTGTATCTGTTGCTGTCCGGATGTTTTATGCACATGCTTGAAAATCATGTCAAGATCTTATATTATGTTAATATTTTATATAATATAACAATATCAATGTTAACATTTAAGACACATTTTTGGGTAACTACATAAAAAATATTTGAACAGACGTAAACTTCCCTAACTTATGACACAAACAGGCGTCTTAAAAATATCTTTTTTCTGACTTAAATAAATTTTAGGCACAAATTTAGTTTTGCATTTGTGCATCTATCAACAAAAATGACAATATTGGAAAATTATTCGCTACCATGGAGTATTAAATTTGAGCTTTGAGAGAAATGGAAAGCGATCTCTTATTCATAAAGTTTTAGAAGAGGGTTTTTTTTGTTTAAACTGAAAATATAATGTAAATGTAATAAAGGGCAAAGCTAGAATAGCGTAGATGATGATTTAAAACACAGTGCAGATACAAAAACTAGAATTAAATGACCATTCACTCTAAAGTGACCTTTGATGCCTCCAGATTTCACATCCAGTTCAAATCAATCTTTTACATATATTAAAAAAAAACTGGATTTTCACTAAATTCGAAAGTTTTTGTCACTAGTAAAGGTTAAAAATCTAAGGATGGGAAAATACAGATATTTATCTTCTAGTGTAATCAGCTAAATTAAGTAATCGGAAATACAATCATTCAAATAAAAGCACACCAGTATTTTGTTATCTGTGTGTGACTCACCCTCACACTGCCTTCACTCAGTGTGAACTCATCCTGCATAAAAGTGAGTGATGGATTATTTGAAAATAACAGCAAAACCACAGTGGTTACAGACATGAAATAATAATCACATTCTTAAATCTGCACTATAAATACAGCACTATACATTTTATGTCAAGCCCTCACCGCGTGACCACTTAGCCTGTTTGGGTGTGATTTTTATCACTGCAGGGCTTTCCAGTTCATGGCTGTAATTCTGAGCGCCACCAGTGTGAGAGATGCTGTGTCACGACTGTTAAGCCAGGACACACAATCCCTCCCCCCTCCTCCTCATCCTGCAATGACACCAGCGCAGTAAATTGCTTTAAATGTTCATCATAAATGTTTTTGCAGCATTGCTATGGACTCTGATAAATCCGTACTGGGTGTCTCTTCTTTCAAGTGACTTATTTAACATTATTGATGTCAACAAAGTTAAAGTGCAGTTTTTCCAACATGCAGTTTTATTTTTTAATGTTTCCTCTCATGTCTTCTTTCTGCCTTCATCTCTCAGTTATTTGCGTCCTACACAAATTCCCATGGTCCCTCTTTCTCTTCTCGTTGTTGCAGTGCAAGGCTATCGAGCCTGCATTGTCAGAGTTTAGAGAAAGCGCTTGCGTCAGACTCCCCCCGTCCTGCTATAAAAGCCGAGGCTGCTGCAGCAGCAGGCAGTTGAGGCTTAAACCTGAGCTCATCGTACACCTCCACACACATATACACACAGAGAGAGGGAGAGCAGCCCGTCCTCGCAGCCCTCAGCCATGAGTAGCATCGGATATGACCCCTATTACTCCACTTCGTCATACAGACGCTGGTATGTCGAGGCTCCCCCTCGTGTGGTGGTGACCAGAGGAAGGACCCACTCCGCCTACTCCTCCCACACCTCCCCGCTCTCATCCTCCCGTCTGCAGTACTCTTCTCCTGGCCGGACGCTGCACTCCTCATCCTCACCAGCCTCTTCCCTGGAGCTGGAGCTCAGCCAAGCGGCCCAGATCAGCTCTGATTTCAGGGCTGTGCGCACACAGGAGCGCAGCCAGCTGCAGGATCTCAACGACCGCTTTGCCGGTTTCATAGAGAGAGTGCGTGAGCTCGAACAGCAGAACCGTGCACTGGAGGCAGAACTGCTGCTGCTGAGGCAAAAGCACACTGAGCCGTCCCGCCTGAGAGCCCTGTATGAACAGGAGGCCCGGTCCCTCAGAGCAGCGGTGGATGAAGCCAGAGCAGAGCAGCAGGCTGTGTTGGGACAGAGAGAACGGCTTGAGCAAACCCTGAGTGCCCTGCAAGGTCGATATGAGGAGGAAGTGTTGGCTCGTGAGGAGGCTGAAGGGAGACTGATGGAGGCCCGCCGTGAGGCCGACCAGGTTGCCCTGGCTAAGGCCGAGCTGGAGAAGAGTGTTGAAACTCTGCTTGAGGAGCTGGCCTTCCTCAAGAGGATTCATGAAAGTGAAGTGGCTGAACTACAGGCTCAAGTCCAGCTGGGCGTCCAGGTGGCAGTGGAATCTGAGGCCGCCACTCCTGACCTCTCGGGAGCTCTCAGAGATATCCGGTCCCAGTACGAGAGGCTGGCGGCGAGGAACATGCAGGCAGCAGAGGAGTGGTTCAGGGGGAAGGTGGGCTCCCTGACTGAAACCGTGGCCCAGCACACTGACGCCGTGAGAAACTCCAAGGACGAAGCGGGAGAGTACAGACGCCAGCTACAGGCTCGCTTGCTGGAGATCGATGCATGCAGAGGCCTCAATGACTCCCTGGAGAAGCAACTGCATGACATGGATGAGAAGCAGAGTGCTGAGATAGGAGCAATGCAGGTCAGTAGAGATGCTGTAACACTGCTTCATCAAAGATCATTGATAATCATTTAGCTCCATTGCTTTAGGTAATGCTTCCATAATGCAGCTGCATTATGTTATGCTCCCTCCTCTTTTGCTTCTATTTAGGACACCATTGCAGAGCTGGAGAATGAGCTGAGTGGCACCAAACAGGAAATGGCACGTTATCTGAAGGAGTACCAGGACCTGCTCAATGTCAAGATGGCTCTAGACATCGAGATTGCAGCATACAGGTGAGAAACAAGAATAATGAAGGTGATAGTTATCAAATACAGATTCTGTGAAGAAACAGAATAAATGCTTGATTTGTTTGAAGGTTAAAGTATTACAAAATAAACAGGGACACATAAAGACTGTTCTTAGTAATTCTCAAGTTGCTTGAATACTAACAGCATTCAAATAGTAGGCCACTGAATTCCTCTAGCTTGAAACAGCTAGGACAGGGTTATATTGTATATTTCACATGTTCTCATCAAATAAGTTAAAAAAATATATATATACGGGTGTAACTAACACAATTATCAAATCAGAACTCAAACTTCTCATCCATTGCCTGAGCAAGCGAATTTCATCTGAGATCCACACTTAATGAACACATACAGATAATAAATACCCCAAAAACAGTGAAAACTTTGTGATGTGTGGAAATTAAAACACTGACATTTTTATTAGGAATGTTGATGTCAGTTATGGAAATATGAACAGTTAGTATAATAACATTAGTCACTGTGACGATCACCAGGCGACACTGAAAGCAAAGTCTTGTACCATAAACTAGTCAATAGTCTACCTTGAAAATAGTAAAACCTAAAGGGGTTTTAAAAAACCCTAAAGGGGTTTTTTGTTTTGTTTCCTGCCATAACACTTTTGGGCTTTTGACTTATAAGACAGGACTGTCAAAGAACCAGCTTCTATACATGACAGGTTTATTTGTCTAATGTGTACCACAATGGTCAATAAACCAATTGGCAGATGTCAATGAAAAAAGAGATGGTATTTAGGACTTGAACACATTGTTAACAAAGTCAGAAAATAGTTGAGCTTGACAGCAATATCAATATTCAGGTTGTGCTAATGAGGTAAGTCCCACATCAGAGTAAATGTGCTTCACTTTCAGCATAAAGGACACTATAGTGTAGTCGTGCTCATAAATTGGCCAGTAGAGAAAACTGAAAATGCTTATGAAACAGATATGCAGTGGACTGCAGTGCACACCACTTTCCTGTTTTGTTTTTTTAATTCACAGGAAGCTCTTGGAGGGAGAGGAGTCCCGCTTCAATGTCGGCATGGCGGGGGGAGTGTCCTCTCTGTACGGCCACAGCTTGTCGGCCCCCTCCTTTGCCCGCCCCGTCTTCTCCAGCCTCAGCTCGGGCCCCTCCTACATGCTGACGTCCCGCCTGCTCAGCTCCAGTGTCAGCACCACTGAGGGCATCATCTCTGCCAGCCACGCCCAGCAAGCTGAAGCCAGCCCACCTGGAGAGGAGGAGGGAGAGGAGGAGGAAGCAGAGAAGGAGGAGGAAGAGGAAGAGGAGAAGGAGGCAGGAGATGAGGGTGTAAAGGAGGAGGAAGAAGAGGATAACAAGGAAGAGGAAGGAGGAGCTGAGACAGAGGAAAACAAAGAAAAGGAAGAGGGAGGTGAAGAAGAGGAGGGAGATAAAGAGAAAGAAGATGAGGAGCAAGCTGAGGAAGGAGATGAAGAGACTAAGGAGGAAGTAGAGGGTCTGTATATCATTTATTTAATCATATACTAAAGTTCCTGACAATAACTTTCATCAGGTCTCCTAATGAATTTGTCATGTGTATATACAGGTGGTGTTGAAGAGGAGCAAAAACAAGAGGCTGCGGAGGATGAAGGACAAAAGGAGGACAAAGGTGAGGAAGAGGAGACCGAAGTCAAAGAAGAAGCACAAGAGGAGGTGAAAACAGAAGAAGCTGGTGAAAAAGACCAGGGCACCAAGGATGAAGAAAAGGAGGAGAAGGTGGAAGAAGCCCCAAAGAGTGAAGGGAAGGAAGACAAAAGTGACACCAAGAAAGAAGACAAAGCCGAGACAAAGAAAGAAGACAAATCCCACGAGAAAGACGTCAAAGCTGTTCCGGAAAAAGACGAGACAGCTGAGGCAAAAAAGGAGAAAGGCGAGGAAAAAGCAGCCAAACCCGAACCTGCTGAAGAAAAAAGCACAAAAGATAAAAAGTAGGCCAGTAGCTTCAGAAAACTCGGGTCAAGACTGTCCATGTGCGAGACATAACACAAACACAGCTGCCAGCAGAGGCATCAGCACTATCGTCTCCAAGCTGCTTGTTAACTTGGTGCTCAATAAAACAGTCCAATAGTAATTTACAGCAAACAAATCAAGGTTAACTGCTTGCAGATGTCCAAAGTAATCCATAAAGGTTTGGCTTCATACATCCCAGTGAGTGTAGTATGTGCTACTGCTTAATGTAGAAGTGACCGTGTGTGTGTTGGGTGGTAAAATAAATGATACTCTGTGTCGATCATGTTGTTTCCTGACTTGTGTGGACTTGTCTTGTCTGGTGCATTTATCACAGCAGGGATTTAAGAACGAGATGTGTGTGTAAGGTTTATTCTCTCCACCTCACCTGACTGTAACAAACAGTGACTTTGCTGTCACAACATTAACACTCTGCTGTGTTACACAGCCGGTCACAAGAGTCCTGCAGCATTTCAAGATGTGTTTGGCACATTTGACGTGAAACTGAAACTGAAAAGCAATAAAAAAAAAAACCTTCTAATGCATTCAGGAATGCCCCTCTTAAATATTCCTGGCTTGATAAAGGTTAATGGTTGTAGTTTAGTTGCTTTGCTATATTAGCTAAATTATTAGTAACTCTGACTTTGTGTAACTTATATTTTCCAATAAAGTTACAAAATGAATAAAACTAAACTAACCATTCAAGTAAAGTTACTTTTTACAGCATTTATGAATGAAAACATGAAAGGTCCATTTCAAGTTGTTTTTTTATTTTGATTATGATCAAAAATAAAAATAAACCGTTCGCACCAATCAACCAAGATATTACACCGAACAATCAGTGAATAAGTAACAGCAGAACAATATAATCAGGTTGCATGCAACATAATAAATCCCACCCCTTCTCCATAAATAATAACGTTCAACTTATCTAATAATTCATTTAAACATGTGAAAAATATTATTTAAAATCTTTAACATCAATTGATTTTCAATAGATCAGGTTCCTCCACATAAGTCTCCAAGGAAGTATTAAAGATGCAGACATTGGAGATATTAAAAAGATTGAATCACCTTTGAAAGTTCACATTTCAAGAAAGTTTACACTGTAGGCGGTGTGGTATGAAATATCTTTTATTTTACTTTACACCCCAATTTTATTACCATTTTCAAGCTGAGTGCCCAATACTTGTTTATAGTTTACTCCCAGAAAAATCATGGATATTATAAACAGGTTTAATTCATTCAAATGTGCACTGTGGTCTATAGACCAGACTACAGTAGAAAACATTTGGTAACAATGTCATGACAACAAATAATTAATTTAATATATTACATCTCCTGCCAGTAGCAGCACCAACCCTCGAAAAGTATTAACATGAGTGTGATTTGTGAATACATTGCCTTTAAATTTCTTATATCAGGAAATGTGGATTTTAGAGAAAAATTTTAGTTTTATTACTTCAAAAGTTACTCTTCTACTTGAATAAAATGAGAAAATTAAAATATGTTATTGATTTCTGCTATTAAATAGATACTTAAAACCAAACTTTTTGTCCACCTCAATGCCAAGCTCTTCTTCCTCTCTTCATTTAGTCCAGCTTTTCAATTACTTTGAACAGTAAAGAACAACATTAACAGATGCAGGTACTTACATGCACCGCATGAGGTACTGTACACTTACTACATGTTTTCATCCACAAACAAGGAGGTATCCCGCTGCATGTTCTGCTCTCTGTCATCAAAATGAATAAATAAAATATTATAGTAATAAACGAGGGGCTTTACCATGAACCACAACATTGCTCTTGAGTTCACCTGGAATGACCTGAGACTTGGCAACACTCACCAGCTGCTTCATTTCATTCATCCCTTGAGAAACACATTAGATGTCGACAAGTAAGGAGCATTTATAGCCCTGGCCGCGGGTTTATAGAGAGCTCTCAGTCTATCAACACTGATGCAATACTGTTTTTGGCACCCAGCCTGCCACACAAATAACATCTGCCATCAGTGTCTGCGTTTATGTTGCTGTTGACAGCATGAAAATTAAAACCCAAATTTACATCTTGGCAATGGAAGAGTCAACAAAGAGACAAACAGGCAAATAAATCTAACTTTTACACCAGAATGGGGATAAAGATTATATACTTTTTTTTAAAAATTAGTCTTAAGTGCAATTTAAATAATCAGTGGATAAAATGAAAGGGAACTGAAGGAATGAACTAATACCAGCTGATGGACAAGTTTATGGTATATAGCAGGATAACCATGGAGAGACGGACAACCACACACCCTAATATTCACATCTATGGGCAAATCAGAGATACAGGTTAACCTCAACCAGACTTGAACCAGGGCACTTCTAACTGTTAGGTGAGTGCGCTAACCACTACACTTCAGAGTGTGGCTTAATCTACCACGTGGAACTGTTTGAGAAAGGTTACCTCACCTGCAATTAAAGCATGATGAGAAATATCACCTCAAGACATTGAGAGAGTACAAATGTGTTTTTGTGATCACTACAAAACTTGTTAATGGACCTGCTTCATCTCTGTCAAACACAAATCATTGTTGTAACTCTTTAAGGTTGTATAGCCCCACCTGGGGTCCACAGCCTACTTTCAGTGTGGCAGACATCACAAGGACAACCAGAGGTTTTATCTTCTCTGAGCTTGTCAAAATTAGATTGGCACAAGTCCAAGAAAATTATAACACACTTGCTAGAATTTGAAACTGACCTGGGAAACTGCAGGTTTTTTATTTTTATTATAATTCTGGGTCAGTCAGTGCACAAAGGTCTATGTGTCCACCAACATTTGGCTTCCCTGTAATATTTAAGTACATCAGATTGGAGAGGAATCTGAAAGACTCCATCGTAAAACGTTTTCCTTTAAGAGACTCAGAAACGTGGGCAATACCCCAAAAATATTAACATTCTTAATGTGAGATGAAGTTCATTTAAATTCTTAATTTTTACACTGTGTAAGCAGTTTCAGTGCATACCTTAAGGAAATAACAGAAATAAAAACAGAGACCGCATTTTTAAGTTCAGTATGACATTTATTGAGCAAATGCTGCTGGGAAATTGTTCATGATGAGTAGAGTCATGGGATTGCAAACAGTAGCACCTCATTTATTTCTGTATCTAAATTCAAGTCCATCCTATTCATACAAGAATGCATGTGTCTACGCATTTACAGTTACAATGTTTTTTCAGTTGCACTTGGATAAACATAACAGACATTGATAAAAAGCATGTTTAAGGCTAGGAGTTTCTTCAGGTTTGTTAAGCTTTTAATTGCTTCAGTTACTGGATGTATATGGTCATGAGTTTTCATCACGCCGCTGCCGGTCTCTCTCCACACTGTACGTTGTGTATTTATTGTTAGTTTCATTTTGGCTCAGTTGCTATCTTCACGTGTCAAGTAAGGCTTCTTCAGCAGTTGAACATCTCTGCGTGGAGGACCCTCCCACCTTG
>OMNM01061152.1:0-11939 GCA_900302745.1 Parablennius parvicornis | reverse complement strand
ATCGATGCCGGCTGAGACTGCAGACTGGGCTGCTCCAGTCAGGGATCCCTTTCACACCTCCACTGTGTCATCGTCGTCATCGTCGTTGAAAATCAGACATAGCAAGTCAACTTGGGATGAAGTAATGGCAGATTGACATCGGCAACGTCACTGTTCCCTCATAAATACTAACAACACACTCCAGTCGTCACGTTATCACCTTCATCCAGTAAATACTCACCTGCACCAGGAACAACAGGGTTATTGGTAATCTGTGAGGACTTTCCAATTACTTCACAAGTAATTTAGGGGGTAAACTTGGATTTAATTATCAACTAGAAAAGCACTCAGAGAGCGCAGACCTCCGCCAAATGGCGTTTTCAGCGTTAAAATTTCTCAGCTTCAAAGTGCCGCCATATTGTTAATTTGGATCAGAACTGGACGAAATTTGGCGAAATTCAGGGCAATGATCCTCCAAATATATATGCCAAATTCCTTGAGAATCAAAACAAAATTCAATGAGGTATGATTTTTTTGAACTCGTAAATGGGGTTTCCAATGTTAACGTCCAGAATTTTTTCTGACCTTATTCTGGATCTGATCTGGATGGAATTTTTCACCCTCCTAGATATGACCATCCTACACATCACTGAATTTTTACAAATCAATCAGATATGATCTCGGAGAGATATGATTTTTTGAAAACACATCAATGATAAGTAAAAGAAAAAAACAGGATCTTTGATATTTTTTTGTATCCAGATGGTTATCCGGATCACGCTCAAAATTTAATGGAATCTAAGTTGGTTCAAGACACATCTTCGGATTTTTTTAGGAAGATCCCATCAGGAGTTTTTGTGTAATCCTGCTAACAAACAGACAGACAAACCCTGGCAAAAACATTACCTTCTTAGTGGAGGTAATAACATGATCTGCTGATGTTGTGGTCTTTGAAGTTTTGAGATTCGTGCTTTCTCTTGCACTGAATTCACATCACTTCTACCAAAAGGCATTATTGTTTGTTTGTCCTCCTACAATGTGATCTAAAACACTCGCATATACCCAATGGGCGGGCATCTCGGACAGTTGGGTTCAAATAAGTTGACACGCAGAAAATTAACCAATGAATTTATTCCACTTCATTAAGACTTTTATGACATCCATATTGCAATAATAATTTACAGTATAGTGATGCTCAAATAGAAGTTCAACACTCAACTACTTTTTTAATTTATTGTCAAATATCTAACCCAGAAATGTACTTGTACAGCAAAGAGTTTAGAAACAATAAAACTCATTTATCTTTTATACCTGCTTTCTTTCAACCCAGGCTTGTGGTGAACTGAAGCTGATCCCAGCTGATTCTTTCTGAAGAGCTGATGAAGCTTTAGATGGTGTACTAATCAATACCAGCGCTAAACCACACAGACCCATAGTCACACATTCATTCATGCACACTATAAGAATCAGATAAGATGGCTATAAGATTTCCTTAGATTGAAGGATGGAGGTACAGGAGCTAAAGAAAATCTATGCATGCAAAGGGAGAATATACAAACTCTAAATAATAAGACAGATTCCAGAGTCAAACTGAGGCCACAAGGTGAGAACCTCTGCCAGCACCAAACAAAAAAAATGTCAAATGTTTGTCCGTTGTAAAATCAGCGCTCAATCATTATCTTTTATTGTATATTTCTCTTTTTGCAAAAAACAGTATTTCTTTTCTAAGTCAGTGTGGTAAAATGCTGGAATCCATATGTAGATAATTTGATTAAGATATATATACAATGTGTGGAGTGATGTGAATGTAGCTGTGAGCATATGTATGTTTTTATATATAATAAAGAGGTATATCATCATTTCACACACACAAAACATATTCTGGGGTCCTGGTGTGCAAGTTCAAGTCCAATTAAATTGGCTGTTGTGTGAGTGTGTGTATCAGTGGCTATTTTTATCAGATAAACATGGGTCCAGCCTTCAATCTGGGTCAGGATCAAGGGGTATGATGTACTGATTGAAGAATATATGAGGTTTTATGAATTTCATCCTTATTTTTATTCATTTTCCATCCATTCTTTATCATAACCATAACCTCACCTAGATAAACCAGAGCATTATCTGATGATTCTGGAGTTGTGGTGGGAAATCTTTAAAATCAAAGTGACTATAAATCAGAAGCAACAGGGTTCAAATCTGAAGTTTCTAAGGAGGCTAAAAGTAAAACAGAAAGCATAACGGCTCCGGGAAATTCAAGTCAGCTGTCAAACAAATCATAAAATAGTAAATCTTCTCAACAAAGATGTCAGGGGCCATAAGTTCACCACGTCCAGACTGGTTTAAAAATGAGTCCATGATCGTTTGTGACTCTGATCCTCACGTAGGATCTTTTCTCTGCATTATCTTGCACAGAAGTAAATGTGATCATCGACAAATAAGGTCTACCTGGACACAACTTGCAATAAGAGCCAAAGCGTTCGAGAGTCTGACACTATATGAAGGTCGGTGATCCTGATATTTGTTCATCTCTTGGCCACATTTACAATTCTACAGCCGTTTAGCTCTGCAGGACTGATTTTTAACTTTGTACCAGGACGGATTTGGGATAAACTGCGGTCTGATTACGACAGTGGGAGGTGACAAGGCCGCCTGCTGTCATGCTTGTGTCTCCTGGCCCGCAATCTCTGCTGGTGCTAATGAAGGACAGCGTGACCTCCTGCTCAAGGCAAGATCGTCTCAGCCCGCTTGTTAGTCTCTATGTGAATCCTTGAACTCTCAATGCGGCTGTATTTATCGACCACTTGCGTGTGAATGCCGGGTATTTGTTCACAGATGTACAACTTGTTATAATACCTGCAATCACAAGTAACTTCTGGAAGAAAAAGGTTCAAGCTCTGGTGAAAGCACACCTCCCAGGATTAGAAAAATAACTGAATAATACGAAGATAATGTTGAAAAGCGGCTAATTATGGACTAGAAGCCCTCGGGGGAAAAAAAAAGATTGATAACAAATGAGTGCCTTAATTCTTTGCAGCATTTGCAAATGCATTAGTGGAAACAGAGAAACTGGACTACCCACACAACTGTGCATATTTTTTGCACAACCATGTTACAGGGCTCAAGGGACGAGCATCTGTGTTGTGCTCTCATATTAACTTTCTCCATTAACCCTGACCAGCACATCTTTTTCTCGCCAATCTTTATATGCTCTAACAAAGAGATTACAAGACGACCAGCTGTAGGTCAACCACCAGCGTTGCCCTCCTGAAGGACAGCGGGAGCATCCTGATCCGGACCGTCCCGTCGGAACCAACCACATCCAGGTAAACAACCCCAGTTCTTCGCTGTATGAAAACAAACCCTAACGCAGTTCTTCCACAAATCATCCCCACTGATATGAAATACACACAATAAGCACAGGATATGATCTGAGATTACCCCCTTGGCTTTTCTGTTATCTGTTTTCGATCACCATCGACCTGTAAACCCCCCCTCCACCCCACTTTAGACACAGCCATATGCATCCGCTCTCCTTCAAGGGCATGCCTGTCCCAGGCTATAAGATACGAGGACATGACATGTAGCTACAAGAAAAGATGTTAGCACTCACACAAGGTCACACACAACAGCCAAGTTGCTGCATGCTGGTCAGGATAAAAGAAACGCAAAAAAGAATGAATGAGAAAGACAGAGAAGCCCTACCATTTCTCCCACTGGTCCTCCATCCAGCCCTCTCCTCCTTCCCCTTCAGAGTCCATGCTGTAAATGAGGAGGGCATCCACAGCCAAGGCGAGAGGAGGAGGAGAGTAGCGAGGGTGGGTTGGAAAAGTGAAGGAAGGGTGGGAGAGACGGGAGAGGGAGGAGTGAGCAGGAAGAAGAGGAGAATTGGAGGAGGGGTCTGGGTCGATCGGAGAGGCGTCCGAAGCGGAGCGCCTCTACTTGCCGTTCATCCGCCGGGGGACACGGAGAAAGATGGGAGGGGAAACCTGCCAGAGAGGAGTAATGTTATATAATCTCCTCGCTCTCCTCTCTTCGCCGTCTGTGTCTCACCCTCTCTTGTTTACGCTGTCCCTGCGTGCATCAGATTTACTACGCCACCACAGGAAAGTGCTGGTGTTAGCAGATCACTCAACGCCGCGGGAAGCCCAAGAGAGAGCTCTCTCTCTCTCTCTCTCTCTCTCTCTCTCTCTCCAAAGCCTTGTCATGCTCAATTATTTATGAGGCTGATTGATCATGGAAGGCTCCAAATTTCTTCTCTTTCTGTCCCTTCATTTATCTTCTTAAAAGGAAATTCAGGGCTTATAGTCTCGCATCACTTAAGTACTGTACTCTCCCAGGGAGGCTAATGCTGAGGTTTGGCAGCACGGCGAGGCTGATGACGAGAAATCCTGACATGGCAGCACGCACGTACAAAACAAGACGATCTGCTTTTAAATCTGCATTTTGTCTGCAGATTTAAAATCTGCAGACTTGTGAGCGACATAAGTCGACTGACCCTACAAAACAGAAGAAGAAATTTTACAGCACAAACACTTTAACATCTTGTCGTCAAGGGTTTGTATTTATCGTAAAATTACATTGCGATACGAAACAACTCGATATGATTAATTGCTTAACGCATCAAACTCTGCCTCTTCACTAAGGAACACTAAAAATATTATTTAGTCAAACCAAGATTAGTTATGGTACTACAGCACCATTTTTTAGTTGTTTGGAGTGATTTACGTATCGAAACATACCATCTCTGACCACTAGATGTCTCTGGATAACAACAAAATGATGTTACGGTATCACAGAAAAAACAAAACATCAATCGCAGGGTGTGTTTGACTGAAACTGAGCAAAGTATCACACCAAAAATGTTTAGACTTTTACATGAGAGTGACCTTTATGTGTTTTTCTCTTGTTCTTGACATGATTAATGCTCCAGTGCAAATTATAGTCCAGAAAATACAGTAAACAACAACCTGCTGCTTCTTCCGGGTCACAGAAAATAGTTGAGTCTAGAATATTCAAAATAAATAAAATATATAAATATTTTTAAAAATGCCGGCAGTAAGTCGGACCTGTTCCCAGTGCATGTTGGCCTCCAGCAGGGCTGTCCTCTGTCACCGGTTCTGTTCATTATCTTTATGGACAGAATTTCTAGGTACAGCCAGGGACCGGGGGTGGTCTGGTTTGGGGACCAAAGGATCTCGTCTCTGCTTTTTGCAGATGATGTGGTTCTGTTGGCTTCATCGAATAAGACCTTCAGCGTGCACTGGCGCAGTTCGCAGCCGCGTGTGAAGCAACTGGGATGAGGATCAGCACCTCTAAATGGTCATGGTTCTCGACCGGAAAAAGGTGGCTTGCCCCCTTCAGGTCGATGGAGTGTCCTTGCCCCAAGTGGAGGAGTTCAAGTATCTCGGGGTCTTGTTCACGAGTGCGGGGAAGATAGAGCGTGAGATCGACAGGCGGATCGGTGCAGTGTCTGCAGTTATGCGAACGTTGCATCGGTCCATTGTGGTGAAGAAGGAGCTGAGTCAGAAGAAGAAGCTCTCGATTTGCCGGTTGATCTTCATTCCTACCCTCACCTATGGTCATGAGTTCTGGGTCATGACCGAAAGAACAAGAGCCCGGATACAAGCGGCTGAAATGAGTTTCCTCCGCAGGGTGGCTGGGCGCACCCTCAGAGATAGGGTGAGGAGCTCAGTCACCAGGGAGGAGCTCGGAGTAGAGTCCTGCTCCTCCACATTGAGAGAAGCCAGCTGAGGTGGCTCGGGCATCTGTTTCGGATGCCTCCCGGACGCCTCCCCAGGGAGGTGTTCCGGGCATGTACCTCCAGCAGAAGGCCTCGGGACAGACCTAGGACACGCTGGAGGGAGTATGTTTCTCGGCTGGCCTGGGAACGCCTTGGGGTCCCACCGGAAAAGCTGGAGGAAGTGTCTGGGGCGAGGGAAGTCTGGGCATCCCTGCTGAGACTGCTGCCAACCCGACCCGGCCCCGGATAAGCGGGAGACAATGTATGTATGTTTAACATACTTCACAATACATTGTCCTTAATTTTTTAATCATTTTCCAAGTCGACTACAAAAACAGGAACAGCCAAAAAACAGACAAAAAGAGAGACATCAAGAGAGAAAACCTTACAAAAAAGTATTCTAAAGTGTTTGAGGACTTCACACTAAATCCACAAATAAGACAAGTGACCAGTAAACTGAGACAAGATCGAGGTAGCAGTTTATATATTTGTCCAGTTATTGCTCATTAAGCATTAATTAATGTCATTGTGTTGCTTTTGAACTGTTTTATAGAAATAATTTAGATTAAATTCTGTAAAATGCACAATTCTCTTGAGTGTTCTTTTTATTCATGATCATATGTTCTTAATAACTCACCTGGGTAAAAGAGGCAAAACAAAAATGTGTGTCTAAAAAACAAATACCGCATTACAATTCATCAAATGGTCAAAAAACAATAATTGTAACAGTACCATAATTTCGGGACTATGGCGCACACCTGAATATAAACCGTGCTCACCAAATTTAGAAAGAAAAAAAAACAAAGGTCAGAGTTACGTGATGTACCTGAACACATCACCATATATCAGAGGCATGAAGCTCATTAATCCGGAAAAATCTATACATCAGCCACATCGCTGTTTAAGCCGCAGAGGTCAAAATGCATGGGAAAAAAGTAGCACCTTATCGCCTGTATATTATGGTTGCAGCTCTACTGTAGTCATCCTGTAAAGCCATAAGTTGGCACTAGATTTTGGTCATACAGCTGCCCCTGCATTCATAAAGAGAAGAGTAACACAGAAACATTCTGCTTTAATTATCTTCGTGCATCTTATACGCTTTTCCAACATCTGCTGCATTTATTAAACTAAATGTCTCCGCAGATGATAGTGTAGTAAATATACAACATGTTAAATTCAAAAGTGTGAGCAGCATAAACAATCTGGAATCGGCCACCGTTGTCAACTCCATCTAAAACCTACTAAATATTTAACAGTGAAAGCTTCTATCTGTGGGGTTGAAAAGCTGCAGAATGGTTCAAGCTCTGTGGGGGGGTTTCTTTGTCACATTAACGCTTAATTATTGATATCACATCAATTTTGTTTTTGTCCTTATCGGTATTATCTTTTTCAAATTACGTTGCACAGTGGCTTCTTTTTATCATTTTCTGACCATAAAATTAGTTTAAAGAATATTTTCCTATATTTCAAATAAGGATGAAATGCTTACCAGCTCCTTGAGTCAACACTGGGTTTGTTTATTTATTTTTTTTACAGAGAAAGAAAAAGAGGAAGAGAGGGAGTGCACTGTATGAGCAGAGGGGAGGGGCAGTCATGTGAAACAGGCACCGTCATCAGAATCGTGAGGAAAAATAATCAGTGGACCAGAACTGCAACCGGAGCAATTACTGTTCAATCCGTCAGCTTCCACTGTGGACGAAATTCAGATCAGCTCAATATTTATTTTGCCCCACTCCCAAAGGCCAACAGACATCCGGGTAATCCTGCTTTTAAAGAGACTCTGAGATTCCATTTTATTTTTTCTTCTCCAAATCATCAAAGTCTCTGAAAAAGGCGTCTGCAGTGAATCAGGGAATAGCGACACTTTGAGATCTGCTTCACCTTCGTCGGTTCCTCTCTCCCACCCCACACTGTGAATCCATCTGCCCCACAGCAGCAGAGGCACATCAGTTTGGAAGCGAAGAGATGAAAGAGGAAAGTGTTGTGTTGCTGATTTATGGAGAGAAAAGGTGTGGGACGCTGCAGATTTATTCATCCTTCATTTCCATTAGTCACTATGATAGACATTTTGAAATGTATTGCTTGAATATTTGATCCAGCACTCATGCGGACGAGACTATGATAGCAAAATCTATTATTCACCTGAATCTAATCAACATAAATGCATTTATATTAAATCAACAGCCACCTTAAATTAGAATGAGTAAGGTTGCAAGTCCCTGCCAAAGAGCAAAAAAGTTCCTGCAGGGATGTAAACAAGCTGCATATTATATTTGTTAACGTTTAAAATGTATTGTACTCTGCATGCACGTGTGTGGCTTCACTACAAAAACAACCAACAGCGCACACCAGTGGCTTGGCATGCTAAAAAAAAAAATCGTTTTCAGTGTTTCTACCATATGAACTGACTAAATTCACTTTGAAATGTCTGCTGATATGATTAAGCGCTTTACAAATAAAAGTTGATTGATTGATCAAAACATTGCTGTGGAAACATCAAACTTTTCTGAAACAAAAACGCAAAAAAAATGAATTTTCAGTAGCAACGTTTTGTCATTCCTTTAGGTGAAAGACATTGATAAGTTCATTACAGTTTTAGCACAAAGCCCCTAATTAATTAGAGTTTTTTTAGTCATGTTTTTACCATAATGCACATCTTTATACTGAAACAGCGGAACAAGATTCCTCGTCACGCCAAAATCGGCCAGTACGAGCACTGAAAAACGTCCCTTTTACCAATGTTTGCCAAATGTTTCAAGCAGGATTTATATAATGCAGATTGTTTACAAGAGGTAATAAAAACAATGTACTAACAGAAGCTACTATTTTTCTTCCTAAATGAGAACTTAAACATCTCTTTGCTTTAGATTAAAGCCAACGCACTCTCATTTCTGCAAAAGACTTTGACTCAAATCCACACAACAAGCCGTCATCTCTCTGTTGACACTTCTTAAATATTTTAGTTTCCTGCAAATTGGGTCAAATTTAAAAATGCTAAAAAATTCATGCATTGAATCAAAGTTTCCAGGAGAAGCGTCCCTCATATTCCGGTGGCTGAATACCTCCACACTTACAAAAAAAAAAGCTGCACAGGTTGGGGAAAGATGGAGGCTTCGGCTGCAGTTTGCACAGTCGGGGAGGTGACGGAGGGAAGCATGTCGACATATGGCCGCACCGGAGCCGAGCCAACCCTAAGGTGCTGGATAATCTGGCCTCCTCTCCTCCAGTCAACCACCACACTGAAATATCGATAAAACATACATGTATTACCATGTAACGCTTGATTCTGGGAAAGGAATCCAATACAGGAAAGGGATTTTAAATAATATAAAAGTTTTCACTGCTATTGTCGTAATGCTATCTTGCTAATTATTTTTAGATAAAATCTTTGAAATAGAATTTTTTTAATTTTTTTTTTTTACAAAATCTATCATGAAACCTCCACATTTACAACACTAGACACCCTGAACAAGTTGTCTAACATTTTAATGGTGAAAAATACTATTCAAGGCCCACTTTTGCAAACAATTTCAAGCAGAAACATCATTTTGGCATTATCACGTTGATATGACAAGATTTTTTAAATGATATCCGTTTACACAAAAACAGCTGAAAAAAAGTGCATCTTTCAATATATTCTTTCACCCTTTTTTGAGAATAAATGATGAAAAAAATGTATAAATGAGTGATAAAACAAGAGCTTGGTAAACATGTCATATACCAAAAAATACAAACACTTAAATAGATAATGTTGATGTCTGGGATTTGATCTTTTAAATAACAATAAGATAAGTTGGTTAACATTGGTTTCTGGTCATTTTCCCTCTTTTTTTTGTGCGTCAGAATTTTGAACTGTGGTCTATAAGTGTAGAGTACTGTTGACATAATAAAGTGGAATACAACTTCATGTCTGTCTTGAGTGTCTCTGTGTAACCTCACTTAGCTTCTTTGAATTATCCAGATATTGTCTGACAAAGTGAAATTGCAGCTTCAGATGAAACAGGAAAGACAAGCATGAGCACCATGAGCAGAAGGAGCAGCATGATAAAAATGAGCAGCGTGAGCAGCATGAGCAGAATGAGTGGAATTATTAGCATGAGCATTATGAGTAGAATGAGTGGAACTATTAGCATGAGCAGAATGAGTGGAATTATTAGCATGAGCATCATGAGTAGAATGAGTGGAACTATTAGCATGAGCAGAATGAGTGGAATTATTAGCATGAGCAGAACGAGCAGCATGAGCGTTGACCATTGTGGTTCGAACTCAGTGAGAAAAACTCACATTGAAAATTGTCCACATACTTAATGAAAGAATCAAAGAGACTCTGATGTGATGGACTTGAAGAACTTGAAGCTTTGTGTATTTGCTCGCAGCCCAGCTAATGAGACGGGGACAGTCTGAGCCTGGGGGTGAGTGTGTGTTGGAGTGTGTGTGGTTGAGTGTGTGTGTGTGAGAGTATTGCTGCCCCACCAAGGAATACTGATCACAAGCCTTCACACACTCATCGATGCCACTGAAGAATCACAGACTCTCTTCAGGCGACGCTGGAACACTGTACGTTCACTCACGCACCTGCGTGCGTGCATGTGTGTGTGTGATGGAGATGAAAGCATGCACCCCCCCCCAAAAAACACACACACGTTGAGCTCTCCTGCAAGTTCTTTCTCTTCTCGCTGATCACCTCCCTCAGGAGTTGTAGACTCGCAGCGCTGCAATGTTGCTTTCATTTTCGACACAATTATCAATTAGGTTTCCATGCAGTGGAGCATTATTCAATCCTTCACAATAGAAATAAAACATCATCTCTGGTTATTAGTGCACAAAGGGATTTCTTTAGACCTTAAAATTGAAAGAGAAAAATACTTGAAAATGCCATCAAAAGTGATCAAATAGGCCAAATTCGTGTGTCGAATTAATTTGAATTCAGCCCAAGGTCTGTGTATTAATCTATAAATATAGATAACTTCAAATGTGTGGATGTACTGACTTTATTCGGAATTTAAAAAAAAGTGTAATGTTAACATAATTCCATTTCTAACAATATCCACTGGTCCAAAATGCAGTTGAATCTCCAAACACTTAGTCACCCATGTGTACTTTGTATTTTCTTTGAATTTTGTTGCATCTATCGGTGCTACAAATGATTTGACCAATCTGCCAAATTTCGTCTCCGACTGTAATTCTCACTTCAGAGATAGTAGCATATGCATGTTTTCACCAGCCCACCTTCACAATATGGCTCCTATACTAATGCTAACACAGAAAGATGGTTGTGTTAAGACGTCTCTTTTTAAAGTGTGACTTATTAGAGAAAAAACTTGAGCTGTGGGTTTTATGCATGATATTCATATGTTTGCATTACTTGTGGCTCTGCAATGAGACCTATTTGTGCTTAGAAATTGTTGTACGTGTGCAGCTATTCAGACTTACATGTGCCTATATGTGTTCTGCAGCTTTTATTATCTCTAGATTTAGACTTGTGTGCTTATTCTTTTCAGACCGAGTGCCTTTTCATCTGCATTATGTCTCCTTAGCATCCCAACAGTAAGCAGCACTGTATCTGATTTTTTGTTTAGTTTTTTCAAACATGAGGCTGCAGGACCTGGATTGACAAAAGTGAGCTTGTGAGTCTAAATTGTGGGGAAAGGGACTGATAGTTGTGAAAACAATTGTGCAAAAGGAAGCTGCAAATAGACCATGACAGTCCTATATGAAGAGGATATGAAAGCAGATGTTTATGGGTGCCTTTATGTGTGCATACATCCCAGAATGCACACACACACCAATTATTTTAACACATAGACAGATAAAACTGCACAGGCATGCAATTCTTGCCACACACAAAGATTTATGTAAGGGTAAGTGAAAATATTCCAAACAATCATTTCTAACACACACGCCAGCAAGAATGTTATTTAACGCCAGTTTTGGCTCACGTGTAATATGCTTAACACCTGATATAGTCAAGGTAATAGCATTATATGGAAAGCATTCAGAGATCGGCTTAAGAGCCGTAACCTTTTCTATTATTATATTATTAATTAAGGGTAATATGTATATTCTTATGTTTCCAGACTTTTGGCTGTCACATCAAAAATGAATCTGAGTCATTGGAAATAATCAGATGTCAAAAAATAATTTATGTACAAAAAAAATTTCATTTTAAGGTACTGTTGGCAAACTTTCAACTGAAGCCACTTTAAATTCCAGAAGAGGA
>OMNM01061150.1:0-26868 GCA_900302745.1 Parablennius parvicornis | reverse complement strand
GGGAGATAAATAAAAAAACACAACATGTATGCACAGGGAGAAGATGAAAGCTCAGCAGTGAATGGTCCCCAGCCTAGCCCAGACTCAACTTTTATAGCACCCTTTCCTCAAAAATGTAATGCTGACTTTATAGATAGTTGTTTAAGTACCGGTATTTTTATTTTAAGTATATTTGTTGTTATGGTTCCACTGCAAGTCACAAAATCTTACACCTCCAAGGGATAATTCTCTTCTATGGAAATTGCAAATTACCTTCTGTACATGGAACCTGATGAATGTGTTTATACAATTAACTGGGCCAGGATGGTTTGCAGGCAGGTAAAGTATTATTATTTCAGCAACTCCAAGCTAAACTTGTGATACCATCTCAACATATCTTTAGTTACCTTCAGGCATCGATAGTCTTAATTTCTCTCAGATCCAGTCAGGAACCACACATGCGGATTCTCATGTATAGTGGTTACCTATATCAAAAACATTTTTTCCAATTATTTTTTTCTACCTAAACAGTTTGAGAGTCACAAAATAAAAAGTTCTTCTTGTTTAGTCTAAAATTATTACCTCGTGTTTGTTTTTTTCAGGGAGATTGGCACCATAATGTTTTCACTGGGTTGCTTCCCTTCCCAGGCAGACCTGCTTGAATTCATAACGGAGGTCAGAAAAACACGTTCATACTTTAGATATATGTTTGAAACTTTTGTTATAGATATTGTCAAGGCAATAATGTGGCTGACTTTTATATTATGTGAAAAAAACAAACATCTGTCATGTTGAAGAATTCTTATCTCAACCCAGGAGCATTTATGTTCCATCAGGTTGAAGACGGCCACTCGGGTTATGTCCACTTGGACAAATTCATGCCAGCCATGACAAAGGTGCTGTTGGAGGACAAGTAAGATAATTAATTAATCAATCTTTGTTTATATTGCACTTTTAGTCCCCAGAAAATGCAGCAATACCCACCCCTTTGCCATTGTATATACATATCAAAGATAAATAAATGAGTATAAATTCCAAAATCCTACAACATGTAAAAAGGGAACATTCATTAAAAAGCCTTGATTAGTTAAAAGCCTTCTTAAGAAGGTTCTTGGCCCAGATAATATTCCGTTCAACTCTATTGAGTCTTTCAATGTTGAAAGTTGCTTACTCAAGGCAATTATTGCAGCTAATCTTCAAGCCTTCTTACAAAGTCTGAGGCAAACATTTTCCGAGGAAATCAGAGAAATACGTCCTTTTTGTTCAGCAGTGATATTGATGTCAGACAGATGGCACTCTGGTTGTACTGATGTTGAGAGCTTTTGCAGTCATGTCACTTCACTCCCACCGTGTTGTGATCTGTCAGGTTTCCTCCCATACATGAGGATGTTTTGCTTCAGGCATTTGAGGTGAGAATAATCATTGCTTTCTCATGATGTCCAGTGATATTGGTTTACAAGCTTTAAGCAGAATAGATTGCAATAGCATCATCTTGACAGTTTCATTTGTTAACCACAAGTTTGCTCAAGCTTGATCTTCAGTCCAAGCAGCTGCACGGTATCTTAAATAAAAGACCAGTAAGACGAGAGGACAGTGATTGTTTTTTTTTTTTTTTAAACCTTATGTTAGGTTCTGGACAAAGAGCAGAAAGGATACCTGGAGCCTGAAGAGTTGACAATGTACATGACACAAGAAGGTAACAGATTTTTTGGGCTTTACTTTGTTTTGTTAGAAAAAAAAGGTTTGTATATTCAAAATATACAAATCAGCTGCAGACTTGTTTTTTTATGGTGTTATTATAACCAGGTGAGCACTTCACACAGGAGGAGGTGGATGAGATGCTGACTGCACATGCTGACCGGGAGGACCATCGGATCTACTATAAGGACATATTAACCCAACTGACCACCGACTATGACTTGTAGGCAGCTTCACATTGTGTGTTCATGTCTGAACGATTACAATCCAGATCAGCAGTTATATGTTATAATAGAGGTTGCTGGCTCAAATTTTGAGGGGGTAGCTGATTTTAGATTTACAGGTTTATTCATTTGGTTTCGTGTTTCAAAGCTTGGCCTAGATATTTTTGAAACTGTTCACTGAATCAAATAAATGGGCACATTTGCTACAATGCTCTAGTTCCTTTCATGTAAACTTAGACAGAAATCAGGGTCACCGTGTTTTTTAACAGGTATTTCAGTTGATGTTAAAACACATCACACTGGCTGCAATTTGGCTACGAATTACCAATAGAGAGAGAATGATCTTGCTGTTGTCCCAGAATGTGTTCTGAAAATAACAGCCAAGGCAACATGCAGTCTTAAAATAGCAGAGGGTCCTTACGATGTTCAACCACCGTAACAGCATGCAGCACTTTGTGGGCTTGTTCCCCTGTCCTTTAGATAATACACACAGGACATTGTGATACAACAGCCCAAAGCCTTCTCAGATTGCAGATAGAAATGTGCCACATTAAAATCTGATTGAATTTATAAATCAGTAATAACCAATAAAAATGCCCGGTGTTCATTATTTAAATCTAATTGTCACAAATGATGCATTCACTGGGAAAATAAAACAGAAAATATAGTCAAAGTATAGATGTATTACCTACATGCGAAGACACCAAATAAAATGTGTTGGCACTGAGAAGACCATTATAGTGAATCATGTTGCAGCAAAGAAGCTTTAATGCAAATAGTCGTGTTGAAATAAATTATATCAAGAAAATGCAAACTGCAGCCAAAATGACCACAAATCATTTTTGTCCTCTCTGTGATAAAAACAAACAAACAAATTTCAAAACAACATCAAGCCATGATTGCTCAATAAGTGTAAAATTTTAACAGGTGATACTGCATTGAATAGTTGACATCCATGATACAGTTAAACAGCTTTGAAAATGGATGAAATGACTTATCAAGAGCTTCAGGAAATGTCGCAATGGCAAACAAAAGTAGTACTTTATGTGAGCATGACCACATGCTTTGATTTCAGTTCACAGTAAAATAAAAAAAAAAAATTAAAGCTGCTTTGGAATCACAATAAAAGGCAACAGAAGAAAGAAAAAAACAACAACTGTACAATGCAAGGAATAGAAAACTTAAATTAAATGTTTGTTAGTAAACACCGAAGACAGAATAAACCTGATTTATTTTTCTACCTTGACCTCAAACTACTCAACTGATTGAAAAGGGCACCATCATTACAAAGACTAATCAACACCTCACTCACATATTGTGGTACACACTAATTAAACCAATTTTCAACAGGAATGTTTGATTTGCACACGATGAAAACAAAAAGTTAAATCAGATTGCATTAGTAAATACAGATTTTAGCGTAATCAGAGTATAAAATTGGTCAAGTATAGACAGAGCTATAAAAAGTGAGCAATGGGAGTGATGGAGCATTGGGCGCCATGATGGATCACTATTACAGTTGAACAACGAGGGACGAGTATCTGGCTACAAATCCTACTCCGAGTGTAATGAAAACTAACTGAATGAAAGATGTATAGACCGTCCACTACTCTGCAGATTAAGGGCATTCAAGGTGAGTCACAACATTGCTTCAAGTACAAAGCATATCTGATTTAAAAAACCATAGATGTGATTGTTGTGTACCACTGTCTTGAGGATCATGTGAGATGCACAGTAACTCTTCTTTGCCGCATCATTAGGTGTTTTTTATTTATTTGGTCCTTAAAGAGCAATAAACTGATACACGACATATCAGCGAGGATATGATGAGTGAAAGTGATTAGGAAAGGTGAAAGACATACAGAACAATCACAGAGGTAGAGAGAATACATCTTTGACATCATATCCAGCTATCAGCAGTGGTCTCTAAACTTTTGTTTTTGCATTATTGCACTGCAGCTGAATCCCATAGGAACGATAACCCAAAGACAACCAACCACACTACAATGCACTTTTCACATATAGAGGGAAGAACAGGAGCTTTCTACTGTAAATCTGCCCTCACCTGTGAGAATGAAACAGGAAAGGGAAGAGGCAGGAAAACCTTGCATTAAAAAAAGAAAAATACTTGACTTGTATCAAAGGCAGGCGAGGTCAAATGCTGGTTAAAATGCCTAGAGTTGTAGATTTCAAGTAGGCAAAAGTTCCAAATTAACATGCTGAAGGTTCAGCTATTTCTGAACCTCCAGGATGTTTGCTGCATAGCAAAGTCTCAGGTTTAAATGAGGCAGATAGTTTATCCTCACAGCAGAAGTTGTGTAAAAACCACAGAACAGGGCAAACTGTGTTTATCCAAACCTCATCCCTCTTCATCTCATCCTGAGTGAGTGTGAAGCCTGCTAATGCTTTGGAGAAATAGAAAATTGTCAACCACTTGAAACACCTGAGTGGGATGATGGACTACAGCAAAGATACTGAATCTGATTGAGAGAGAGCAGGATGGTGTGTGCTGCATGTTTTGGTTCTTTAGAAAAATTAAATATCACCTGAACTGAATACGTAGGGACCCATCAGGTTTAGGCTGACAGACATTTTGAGCATTTAAAATCAATGAGGTTACCAAAATCTAATGTAACCTCACACATTTTTATCCGTTAACAAAATGATTTAAATAAGAAGAGTTTGTTTTCCACTGCATCGTTGTAAAGATGTATTTATCTTTTAACAAATGAGCCCAGATGTTTGATGTATAGTGGCCTCACCTGATTAATAACCACTGTAGTCCATCACCTGACTGACAATTCTTTTCTGGCTATCCACCATGAGCTGCAACGGAGCCAGAATTAACCAGATACCTGCATCAGGATGTCACAGCGAGAGAGCCTAACACCAAAACAAAGTCAAGAATGCTTGCTAACCTCTAGTTAGCACTGTACACATCCCATTTAGAGTTTTCCTCTAGATCTGCAACACCAGGCCAGCAGCTGAGATGTTGTCTCCTCCGCCTGCAGTCTGAAACACCTCAGTGCACACCAGCACTGGCGCCACGCAGATCTCGTAGTCCTCCTCATACCAGCAGCTGACAGGCCGGGTCTCCTGCAGGGGGATACGCTGACTTCCCTCCTGCCGGCTGATGGAAAAGGAGTCATCCATGATGAGCCTGGCCTTGCTCGGATCGATGTCATTGGAGCCACAGACGTGGCGGTTAGCCGTGAGCGAGGCCTTGGCCGTGGCCGACATGGTGTTCTTCCACTTTGACCCACGCGTCACTATCATGGCCTGAAAGGCAAGCGTGTGAACATGGAGTCGCGTCAGCGGTTTCACCTGAGCTTCGGTGCCGTCTGCCTCACTTTGTGCAACGGCGTCCTTGTGGAGCTGGTTCAAAATGCGATAGACTTCCCTCATCTGGTCGAGGACCGTCGCCACACGAGGGTTTGGGTCTGATAAGACGGTGATGTTTGAGCCTTTCAGCAGACTCAGCAAGTTGGGAAGTTCTTGTTCATTCATCCCCAAAGAGTCCGCCTTAATAAAAAAAAAAAAATAAGTAAAAAGGTTAGTGGAGCAGTGTGGTAACATATATTCTCATTTAGATCCAAACTTGGGGTCTGCAGAAAGCTTCAGTATGCATGACAAAACCATTGATTCTAAAACTTTAGAACAGCAAATATTGTTACCTGGTAGGGCTGCAGCACTTCGAGCTGAACAGTATAAGCAATATAGAAAGTGGATGGATACATGATGTGTATTTAATTTTAAGAACGTTCAAATAACCTATAACAATAAGTCAAAGGTTTAGAAGTGGGATGATGGACCACTAAGGGGTTTAAATACAAGTCTGACAGCTAAACACTGAACAAATGTAGCACGTCTGATTCACTAAATATGACGGTGCAACATTAAGGGAGGAGGGGGTTTAATGTGTCACACATTAAACCCCCTTACATCCAGGACACTCATTCCTGGATGTAATCAGGTTAGCTATGGAAGCGCTGCACTGCCGGTGGTCAAGAACTGAAACTGAAGGTCATGTCAAATCTCTGAGGCGTCTGGTTTTGATCTGGAGCAAATAGCAACAGGTGCTTGTGTTTGACTGGATAAACTTTTACAAGATAGTGAACAATATTTGCATGCATGATAATATGTTTTTCACAGGCTTGTGTTTTGTCAAATAGAGATAGAGAATGATAACACTTGTTATCTCAGGACTGAAGGCTGAATGAATCACTGTGGTACAGTCTGTCCTCGCTCCAAGAGAACCACAATATGAACTCAAGGTCATATCTGGATGGGGATACATATAAGACGGCATAAGTATAGGCCTTTAAAGAATTAGTTTTGTGTTTGTTGCAGATCGATTATCTGTAGTAAATACTATCAGCGTTCAATGACGTTGCTAGCACAACATCACTTGAAAAAAAATCTTAAAAATAGAGTTAAACTAAAACAGAAATTCCACTAGTACCAAATATAATTTAGCTGCAGGAGTCAAACACTTTTTTTCCTCATGAAATTGTTTCGTATCATGACTTCACTGAATAAATCATGTGATGCAGAGCAGAACTGCAAATACGGAGATGGATATAAAGCTCCTGTTGAGTCACTTTTTGTTTACCAACGTATTCAACATATTTACCTAAGCAAAGCCAGCTTCGAGTTACCTGCCTCAGCAGGCTTCTTCTAAACAACCAGCAATTTGTATTTTCACCCTTTTTTTTTTAAACTACAGTCTCACCAGTGAGATCCATTCTCATACGTACATGAGGGATGACATATTTGAGCAGGTCTTCCATGATACTCTCCTCAACAAAACTGGCCATCTCAAAATGGATGCCAATCGGTGGAGACGAGGAGGTCAGCAGATCTGCCAGCCGGGAGAGGAGAGCGTTTCGCTCACCTGAAGGAATGAAAGCAGCAAAAGTGAAGAATTAAATGAAAATGATGGCTATCAGTTGGAGAGATAAGTTTAAGAGAAGTGTCAACAGACAAAATGTAAAGAGTCCAAACCACAGAGAGATGAAATAAAAAAAGAACAGGACACGAACAAAAAGTGCCGTCTCATCAAAAGAGGCTTAGCTGGTTCGCTGTACAAACAATCTGATTCAAAGTGGCGACTTCATTATGATCTGCCTGTGATGATGCATCACACCAAATAAACCAACAGTCAATTGCATCAAGAGACTGCATTGGACAGTAACTACTTTTTTGGCATCAAAATGACATCAGAATAAATCCACAATGCAAAGATGAGCGAACAAACCCACAGACAGCTTCAGAAAAGAAACACTGAAGAGTCTATTTCTAAAGAAATTTCAGGTAGGGCCTGAACATTGGCATATTGTTGTTATTATTATCGATTATTATGCAGACTTTTGACTTGTCCAGCCAACTGAGTTCAAATAAGGTTTTTATGAACTCTGAAATAAAACAAGAATTGCCTTGTTTTAAAATGCCGCAATTTCCGGACTATAAGCCGCTACTTTTTTCAAATGCTTTGAACACTGCAGCCGATTTATGGATTTTTATGAGTTAACGGCCTTCATGCAGCCAGATTCTACTTCCGCATGTAGATATATGCTGTTTTTAGCACCTCTGCTTCTCCTAAAACCCTCAGTGATTGTGTATTTCTATCCATCTATGGGGTTCTCTGCAGCAGCCATCGATGTACGCACATACACAGCGTTGTGAGCAGGAATTTCCAGCTATATGAAAGACTGATTTGCGGGAATTGATGCAAATATGAGCAATCCCTGTGTTCCCGCAGTGAAATTCCTGCCCTGTTACAACATGGACACCTGCAGCTTATAGTCAAGTGTGGCCTATATATGTACTTTTAATTTTTTTTTATTTGAAATTTTGCGGGTGCTGCTTATTTTCAGGTCCGCGTAATAGTGCGGAAAATACGGTAACCATTGACCAATAGCATTGAAGTTTAGTTCACATCAAGTTTATCTTTTCCTTACCAGACTGGAAGGGGAAGTTGTCCATCATTTGTAGTCCACCCACCACCACCAGGTCTGGTTCAAAGTCTGCAAGTTTCTTTGCAAACTCCTCCATGGAGGCTAAATAAGGGTTGTGGTCATCACTGTGGATGATATACCTGCAGGACGCCGACACAAGCAGAGTCACTTCAAACACACACAACATTCATGAACTCTGCTGTGCACAGTGGACAATCTGCTCCAGTGACATCATATGACTAATAAACAGTCTCAACATTCATTTTTGATACAAAACAACTGGACATCACATACCTGTTGGCCCTACGTGATGTGTAGCGTCCCCAGCTGGCACCAGATGGATATTCCAGGATGAGATGAATGTCTGGCTCTTCCACTGTGTTGCCTGCCACTGCAAACGTAGAGGCAGGTAAAACAAAACAATACAAAAAATAAGACAGGCAAAATTTAAAAAACTGATGCATGTAGAGGATTTTAGCAAAGGGTGTACTGATATGAAGAAGTTGGTGTTCGTACCTGTGATGCGTTGGGAAAGAACATCAGTAAAATCAGGGCTGAAACTCCCCCCGAGCAAAACATCACAACCTTCGGTTGCCATGCGGCCAGCCATCACCGGCGCATTGCCGCCTACTGCCCATCTGTTTCCAGGTAAGTCCCGGGCGCCCTCCACCAGCTCACTGAACAGCGTGTCATTCAGCATGAAGCGTCTGCAAGAGGTGGAAGATTCAAACCTTAATCTGACCTGGTAAATCAAACACTGTTAATCTAGTCAGGTTTATCAGTGTTATCACTTTCATTGACACACACAAACACAGAAAAGTGTCTTAATATGGTTTTCTTTAACATTTTCATTAAATCTAAAGTTGACAGCCTCAGCGCAGGCAGAGCCTCAGCCCCCCTGTAATCTCAGGCACCCCGAAATCCCTGAAGGGAAACCACTGTGATAAGACTCTTGCTGGACACGAAACCTCAAACAGACTGAGTCAGAAACTGATACGGCTGCATTTGTGCTGTTTTATGAAGTTAGTCTGGTTTGACTACACAATGACGTCATGTAGATTAAAGTTCGGAGGTTCATACCCTCATACCCATCGGTTTCTCACAGTGTCTGTCACATACAAGAAAGGCAAAGGTTGCAGCTGACACACCATTATTCAAAAAAAGTAAACACTGCATTTGAATAGAAGCTTTGCAAGCATTCAAATCCTTTGATTCTCCTTTTGTGTAAAAGGAAAAGCACATACACTTTAAATAATTTCGACAGCAATCAAGTAGATGAAATAGAGTTTTAAATAAATAAAGTTTTTATAGTTGTACTTCTGCACATAAAATATTTTAGGTGACAACAGAAAGATGTGAATTATAAAACATTTACAGGAGCATTGGTTAGTGTGAACAGTACAAGAGCACAGCATCCAGAGGAGGCATGACTTACTCTGCAGCTGCTCCCGGTGCAAAAAAGTACGCAAAGCTTTGGGCCAACTGTTCTGGGTTTTCCAGGTAGTCGTGGTGGAGTGGCTGATCGGTGGGAGGGAGGCCGATCTTATTGAGGAGTGACACACCATCTACGATTAGGTCGACGCAACCTCCAAAACCTGGAGATGAAGGTAGAGACGAGATGATCGTAACACCAGACCCACACAGAACAGCAGAAAGTAAAAACATCTCTATATCCCTTTTCATTTGGTATGAGGTGTTCAAGAGGAAATAAAAGTGACTGTCTGATGACGTGAACCTAGGCATTGCTGTAAGTTGAACAGGAGAAACAAATTAGAGCAAAAATGATTATCGACGAGAAATGTTTTCAAACTGGGCAGAATTAAAATCACAACATGCTGCTGCAGTGACGCAAGACCTCAGAGGACTCATCGCTCTGAGCTACAAGCATTCCACGTCAGGTCTGAACAAAGGTCAACCTGCAGGATAAAACTACTGTTACCTCCATGTTCTTCGTTACTATTAGCTAATTTTATAGATGCTGCTAAATAAACCATGTTTATTATCATTTCTTTTTTTTTAAAATTATATCCTCAATCAGTCAGTGATTTGGTTTTTTAATATTCGGTCAAAATGTTAAACGAAAAAGTCTCGAAAAAGAATGTTGAATGTTAATAGGTTTCGCAAAGACTGTATTATGTCTAAAATGTTAGACTGAAAGGAATAGGAAAGGGCTGGACTACCCTGGCCTTGATTTAAAAAGGTGATAAAACACTTAAGCAGCAATCAAAAAAAAATTGTGGATTAAAATGATCAATATAACTCCCAAAAATAGTGTTTAAACCATAGAACGTATCTAATAAACAGCAGCAAATACACAAATAAATGCTTTAATAGACAGTGCATTTTTTATAGTTTTTTTGCACCAAAAAACAACATTTGCAACGTGTTTTTCCAAGTCGTTGATCCTCGGCGGCTGTTACAACATAAGTTGGGGAAGCTTAAGCTGCTGTTCAACAGGGTAAAGGTAAAGGTTCTACAGATAGACTCATTTAAACTGTTCAAAAAGATACAATTCTAGACTTTAATCAGCACAGGAAAGAAAACAAACGGCTGTAAAGATACAAGGGCATGAAAACATCATGTCTTGTTTTTACTACATCCAAAGTTCCAGAACACATAGCTTTAAATCTGACGGCGCGTTTTTGGTGGTAACTGAAGCAAACAGAATGTCAATCATAAGTCTACATCATGTAGTCTGTGGCCAGAAAAGAGATGGTATGTCATGTCAGAGTAAGAAGCTCTGACCTCTGCACTCAACATCAACCCTCAATAGGGAGCATTTTAAAATGCAGGTTTAAAAAAAGGGCAGTGAAGATTTTTGACATTAAGTCCCTTTTAAAATGCTACTGCATTATTAGAAATGATCCGCTTTATTTTAGGATCTATAGCAAAAAATGTCACACCAAAAGTTTCCTGCTACATTTTTGTTTAGTTATCAAGTACAAAAGAACAACAAGTTAACTAATTTGCATGCAATATCTTATTATAGCTTACTTCTATGCTTTTAAGTGGCCCATGACAATTCATGTAATCTAATAATTAGTAATAGGAGCAGATTAAATATTTTAACATTAACATGTTCAAGCAAATCAGAGATACCCAAGTCAAATTAAAAGGGGCATAACAACAGTGTGTGTGATTATGAAAACAACAGCATGATGTCTGTCATTTTCATACATGCTCAAAATCCGACCCAAACCACACATTCTTTAAAGTATAACACAACTAATGTTAACTTACACTTGTTAATGTGTAAAATTGTTGACGAAATTATAAATGGAGCAATTATGGTCACATGTCCACCAAAAGGTTTGTTCTATGCTTTCCTGTTCATAACAGTTTACAAACAGGGCTGGTTCCGGTGACCCTGGATCAAATGTTTACATTCCTAGGAGACCTTTTTCAAAACATTGAACTTCTCTCCTTTTCATTTGCCACAAATACTTCTCTTTATCGCATATAAATAACTTTCTCTGCATCTTCTTCTGTGGGAATGGAAGTTTGTGATCTGTACCTCCTACCAAGAGTGCAGCATGAGGATTAACTTGATGTCACCTTGTTTGATGCTCTTGGTCCTTTCACTATGGTGGCCTGGAAGTGCAAAACAATACAAAATCCAAAAAACACTATAAAATAGAGAAAACCCAACGCAAACATCCGCTACCTGCTGATAGCAGGGTTGTCACAATTGGATAAGCTGCCAATGACTGATTATTATTGTATCCATAAGAAACTATACAACTGTTTAGTGTAGTTGAACCGAAAAGTGTATGTTAAATCAAATCCAAAACAATTTATGAAAAAAAAAATTAATGGTGCGTCTCCATTGTAGTTAATTCCATTGACCACTAGTTGTGGTGCTCGACCACTGTGTCATTGAAGCCTCGAATAATGAACCATGTATAAAATGACCTATGGCGCTTCAATAACGCCTCGACCAGCTGTCTCTATCTTGTAGTGTGTTTTTGGATTTGGTAGTGTTTTCCGAAGTTTGTACGTTTTCTGAAGTTTGTAGCGTTTTGCACTTTCAGGCCACCATATTAAACAGCTGCACTATTTCACAGTCCCAATTGGTGAGAGCAGAAAGCTGGCAACCTGACTGAAGCTTCTTCCTGTCAAAAGGAAAGTTTTCCTTTCCACTCAAACAATGTTCACAGTGGATTGTTGGGAACAGAATTTTCCTGACCAATGTATCTCTGTTTACAATTTGCCTTGAATTAAGAATCAGCACTCAGCTCAGTTAAATGTAATTACAAACAAATATGGGACTTCAGAAAGTCCAGTGTTACTGTTCTGTGGATATTTGTCTAAAATTACTCAAATACATATGTTAACCACAATACTCATGTCTGGAAATTTGGGAGAACATTTAGAAGCTACACTCTATTATTATATCATACACACACTCTACTTTCAATGAGTGGCCACTTCATCAGCTCAAGCAGATTCAGATTCTCTTGTAACCTTTTAATAGAATATAATTTTATTTATTTAGCACCTTTCCCAGAAGTAAGTCGCAAGGTGATTTACAGCACTACCAAAAAAAAAAAAATAAAACAGATAAAATCAATAAAAACAGAGAGCTATGTATACTGTTCCTCTTCAGGAGTGATGTTTGGTTACTAAGGTATTAACTGTATCACCACACCCCAAGTAGTTTATTTTCCATTCCTCCGCAGGTGGATCCATTCACTTTAATGTGAGCACATACTGGCTGCATCATGCTTCCTTGAACTTGTATTTGCCCTTCATCACATGAAGCCCAGTAGGCCTGCACAGAGGAGCAGAACAAACTGATCCTTATCGTTTGTGCACTTCATTCAGTCACATCTTCTTTCACCTCATATTTCCATCTTATCATCACCACACAAAGCAGTCTCTGTCTTTCTTTATCAGTAAGTCGTACAGTGAGTTTGTCGTTCAAGTTAGTAACATTATTGTGTGCCCAATTTTAATTTTTATGCCTGTCATTTTAAAATGTAAATTAATTTAAACTGAATTACAGCTTCAACGTTATCCTGGTTAAATACGTTCAAGCAATAAGTAGGTAAAGATGTCCATAGTTATCAAGAGCAGTTTCGTCGCCCCTGCTATCATTGAGACTGTAGTTTGTTTTTAATCCGATAGATTATTAACCCCGAACCTCCAGAGTGTAACCAGCTGACGCCAGCTGCAGTTAGCCGGCTCCCACCACCTGCACTTACCGATGGCCACTTTGGGTCTGGCGACGTTGTTCATCCCGACTTTCCGCTCTGCCCGGAGCAGAGAGGACAGGACCGCGTCCAGCCGGTCGTCCAGCCCCGCCCGCTGCGGTGAGCGGAACCAGAAAGCCAGCAGAACCACGAACAGGGACACGGCAGAGCCATATTTCATCCAGGAGACCCTGCCTCCCCCCTCCATCGCTCGCCCTTGCTACTGGCTACGGAGGCTCGCGGTGGTAATGAGCCAGCATTTCCGCCCGCTCCACCAGTCAACGGCCGAGTCCGAGGTGGGCTGCTCGATTTGCTATCCGGGGTGTCCCGGTACGTATAACAGAGCGTATCCGGGATTTGCGGGTAACATAGAGTATAGCACTGCTTCTCTCGTCCTATTATTTATGTTAACACGAACTGTTCGAAGTTTTAAAAATGTAATCCTCTCTTCACGTTTCGTGCAGAATTGGTACCAGCAAGTTGACCAGCGGTAGACGCCGTCATTTAAAACGAACGCTTTCTACGCCAAGGGGAGGAGCTGTGTTTGTTTTCTCGGACAACAAAGCGGAAGACTCAGTTTTCTTCATCGTTACCTTTTTGAAAATTAAACTACAGTTGTCTTAACAGCTTCTTCAAAATCTCATTTATTCATACTATCAAAGTATTTATTTATACTATCTCAATCAGGATACGATCATTCGGCTTCTGGATTTCACAATAAAAAAACCCTGACACTTTACACACACTGACCTACAACAAAAATTTTGGGTGGGGGTGGGCCAGGATTACAATAACAAATATTTATTAAATGTTTATTAGATTGTGTACAGGAAGTGTAGGTCATATCAGCACTTAGCAATGTTTGTAGATTTTAACCATCAAATAATATCCAACTGGGCTAAATCTTTTCTATAAATCACAAGTGCATAATCTCACATACACCAGGGACAGTTTAGTTTCCCATCAGCCTTAAATTTAAGTGTCAAAGCCAGAATACTTAGGCACAGGTGTTACACTGGGCTGGAGTGCTGGGCCATGACTAAAATAATCTTAATCAGTCCCACAAAAAAAGCTATCTTCCTTTAATAAAACAAAAGTTAAGCAAACTAAATAGAATACTACATATTTTTTAAGTATTGTAATTTTGTCATTTAACACAGTAAAACTGTGGACTGTAATAATTGTGTGAAAAGAACATCAAATTCAAAATTTCACTTGTTCAGGATTTAAATTTTGTAAATTGTTATCACCTTGTTGCTATTATCTGGAAGACTTTGAAGTAAAAATTGTTTGTGTCATACTTTTCCCACCAAAGCTGTAAAGTACAAACTTATTATTGACTGTTAATCTTAGTGAGGTTTCATTATGAAATCACATTTTATTTTTAAATTAGGAGCTAAACTGTTAAATTAGTTATACAAGTAAAGAGACAAGTTGAATGAGATCTCAAAACAGGGAACAATTTGTTGATTTATTTTGAAAACAGAACAGATTTTTGCCAATAATACGATAAATACAGGCAAACAAAACACTGTTCCAAATACTTAAAAAACGTGCACCTTCTGAAGCATTTTCGTGCTAACAGTTTCAAATCTACATTAAAAAAGCAACCAATATGAAAGCTGAAATCAATACAAATTGGAAATATTCACAAAGACCTTATCCACCCAATTATGCCGAGCTTTAGAATTGTATTGCTCTATGATCCCCCACTATTCCCACAGGTGCTAACAAATAAAATCAGGGGTATAATTTGATCACTTCTATGCTTAAGAACAGCAGAGGTAAGATAAAATGTGAATGCTTTTGGTTCCATATTTTCATCTTGTGTAACTATAAAAAGATAATGTCTGAGAAAGGGGAAGATCAACAGGTCTCAAAAGCTCATATACAGCCACTACCAGATTACCAATGAGGTTTTGTTCACAGGTACATTGTTGCTGTCGTTTCCATCTTGGAGTGAAGCTCTACAAGGGGAAGGCTGCGTGATGTTTTCATATGAGCTCAACAGAAAACCCTGTGACATTTGTGCAAAGTGATCCGTGAACTCTAGAAGTAAGACTGTAATTTAAATGTTCTCAGTGTTGTTCTGTTGCAAGAAAGCGGAGTGTGTCGCTCTCTACTGTCTGTATAGTGACACTGCAGCTCGAGCCTGCAAGAGAAATAAAAAAAAAAGAAAAAGATTTGAAACCACAATCATCACTTTAAATTTTTTGATGAGATAATCTGAGACTTGAAACTGGATGAGCACACATATCCATGTTCAGACTGAAACAATGATGGTGGTTGATGAGATTCCAATGTTGAAAGAGTTGTTTATTGCTAAACACAGTAAACATGTTGGTTTGACCTTCATATCTCCATTACAATTCAGTTTGGTGTCTTACCTCAAGCTTTATTTGGGAATCCCAGCGACAATCTCAGACTCGATGCCACAGTGATCTGATCCACGGAGGATTTTAAAGAATCCTGATGAACACAGGCAGGAGAGACCATCAACTTCAGTATCAAACACCAATGTTTTTAACGTTTATCATAAACTGATTGTTTGAGTGCTGGACCATAATGTGTAGATTTTTGTGTGACTTGAATGTCAAATAACTGCTTACCATTATCACCCCAGTCAGTATTCCAGGAGTTGGCACAGAGCCAGTAGGGGACGCCATCCTCCACACCCCAGCCCATGACCTTGATGGCATGTCCGCCCAGAGCGTCGCCCGAAACATGCTGGTAAACACCTGCAGAATGAAAAAGAAAAGCTCATGAATACACAGAGGGAAGAGACAAGTGAGAGATGTCATTTTGCAGAGTCACTGAGTGAAATATTTGGTCAGTGTTGACATGTGTGAGTGCTGCATTTGGTCTAACCAGACTTATAGAGCACAAAGTCCTCGTAGACTGTGAACGCTCCTTCTACTGGACCGTTCTTGAAGATCTCCAACTGAATCTCCTTCTCCTCGGACAGCACGTTGTAAGCCGTTTTACCTGCAACACACTGTGAGTTAGCACCTCCTCTATATGCATGTTCACCAACATGATGGTTAGAATCATCTTTACCTGTAACAAAGCTGTCACTCTGTTTTAGACAACAGACAACATGACTCTCTAATCAAAATCAGCTTTTCTAAAAATGCAGGAATGGAGAGGCTCTCTAAAGCATTAAAGCTAGTTAAGATAATCAACCATACTCAAAGACAATGTCTTTATCTTGTCACAGAGCTCAATTTATTTACAGTACTTTAAGCTGAAATATTTAAAATGTTAGATTTAATTTCTCTTTTTAGAAATGACAATTACATGTGATAATGCAATGAGCCGAGTGACTCTAGAAATACAGTACCATAGTGCTTGTCAGCTGTGTAGCTTGGGGTGTACCCAGACTCGCATGAATGTACACACTCAGGTGTGTTGCCACCTTCTCCAGTGCATGGAGGCCTGCTGCCATTCACATGGTGCTCACAGGGGGCGATGGTGTAGGGCCGGCATCCTGACCACATGATGACATAGACTCAGTGACACATACACACAACTTTCTGCTGCTCTTCTTGTGAGAATATGACACTGGTTTCAATTGATTAAGGCCAACTCAATCCTAACAATGTTAACTACGTCACAGAAACAAACTCACCAATATGGGAGTCATAAAGGCCTCCAGAGACGAGGCCATGCTTGGTCCAGAAATTCCAGGCAGTTGAAGGGTATCCACCATTGCATCTAAAACCCCAAACAATAAAAAGACAATACTTAGCTTAAGCACTCTGAGTATTCAACTTTAAACATGTGGACCGCACAGTACAGAAAAGTGATGACTCAACCATTTCTACAACATGTCTAAAACAATACATTCACACGAAAATGCGTAGACTTTTTACTTTGCAGCATGAAAGTTTGCACAAGAAAATGTTAGTGATAATAACAGTTAAATCCACTACGGTCAACAAAACAAGCGCGCCTTTTGCTTGCGTGAGGACGCTGAAGGACCCAACTAGAGCCATACTAACCACTTCACCACTGTACCACTCAACACTACAAAACTGAATTCAATAATCAATTTGTTAAACAAACCTGACTTTATGTGGGTCAGTCTGCTTGATTCTGCTCTACAGACTGCTCGAGTGTATCTTTGTACCTAATCAGACTTCTCTATCACACAATAATTTCCAAGTGATTTGAAATTTCACAGGACACGCTTAACAACTGGGTCATTATACACATATGTCACAGTAAAAAAAAAAAAAAATTCTGTGCCTCTCACCCCATGCCACAGTTTTCACAGCAGGTCAGCAGATCTTCAGCAGAGATCTCCACACTGACCTTAGCATTACTGTGGATGCACGTACGGTCAGACATGGCCTCTGTGGCACCAAAAGCCTGAAGGAAACAAGTAAGACAGAAGTAGGATGAAAAAAAGATACAAGTGGCACGACCACCGGTTAGAGGTTGTTTTTTTCCTGATACTAAAGAAGCAGAATTGAGGGAATCTCAGATTGTATTGACTGCAGAGCCCTTGATGTCACATGTGTTCAAGAGGTTGGAGCAGCAGCTTGCTCTCACCCAGCAGGATCCACAGGAGCCCTGATCTCTGATCTCCTTCAGCGTGGGGCAGTTGGGCCACTGCTCTCTGGAGTCAAATTCATCAGGGAGCTGAATGTCTCCGGTGTACTGAACCCTGAGAAGGAGAACTGGTGTTACTGTACACTCTGATCTAGTTGTGTCTCTTGTAAGTTAGTAGATATTTTGCTCAGTGACACTGAGATCAGTGTCAAAGTTACCCAGAGCACCAACAACAAGACAAGAAGAAAAAAACAAGCTCTCAAGCAAACATGCATAAATATGTTATACTTCACAACTATCAGAAAAATAATGGTTGAAACTCACATGATAGGCAGTTTAGGTCCTTTCAGCAATGTCCCGCAGAGTTTTTTGACATAGCTGTAGTCAACATTTTGGAAATTGTGACCAGCCTGCAAGACAAAGTCAACCTTTGATCTGAGTAACTGCCTTTACTGACTGACACAAATCTGTGAGACAATAGAAACCTACCCTCCAGGTTGTATTCATCTTGTTGATATGGTTGATCATCTCGCTAGACAGAGGTTTGAGGTGAGGTCTGGCCAGGCTCAGCGACAGGCTGGCAGCCAATAACAGGAGGGCTGCACGCCACATTTTGCCTAGGAGACACGAAATGATCCCTTATCCACACTGCATGTACTCTGAATTACAGGAACTGAAGAGTATCTGAATCACAGAACCTGCACACAGGTTAGCTGAAGTTGTCTCTAACAAACAGTGATTAAGTCACCACCACCCCCAGTGTTTTTGATTTTTTTTTTTGTAAGGAAAGATGACATGCGGAAACATACTGCAAACAAAAACAACAAAAATCTTGTTTTTTGTCTTAAAATTAATTTTAATGGAAAAATATCTTTGATCTTTTTTTTTTTTTTTTTAAATGGTAAGTTACATTATGAAGTGGAGCTATATGATAACAGAAGCGACCCCGGCAACGCTTGGGCTCATTTTGATGAAAGCAAATGATGACACATCTGTTCCCGAGGAGTGATTGAATGAGGAATGTCTATCTCTATGTTTAGCCTGCGATAGGCTGCTCACCCCTTCAGTGCTGTACCCTGTCTTCAACCATAGGCAACAGAGAATGGCTCCAGCAGCTGTGAGCTTCATAAAGCTATGTAGAATATGGATGGATGGATGGATGGATGGATGGATGGATGGATGGATGGATGGATGGATGGATGGATGGATGGCTGGATGGATGGATGGATGGATAATAAAATTTGATGCATTTCCAGGAATAGTAAGCTTTCCGCCTTGCCATAGGCGGGCACAAAGAATAGTAAAAACAGACGCTTTTCTAGGAATAGTAAGCTTTGCCCCTTACCATAGGCAGTCACAAAGAAAAATAAAAATAGATGCTTTTCTTGTAATAGTAAGCTTTGCGCATTGCCATAGGCATACACAAAGAACAAAATGTCACTGAGTCAGTGTCACAAAAATCTAGAAGTTGTTCAACATAAAATATAAGTGTTCATTTAGCTTCATCCCAAAAAGCCATTTAAACTTTTATTGTAGATTTTGGTCATTTTTACTCCAGATGACCCTTCTCCCCAACGCCCAAGGCCGGGATTTGAGCCAATACACGATAATTGAACTTGTTTTCTTACCTGCAGCGTGTGCTCGATTCGGTAAGGGAAGTTCTTGAGAGTACACAGTGGGATGGCGTTGCTGGAACTGGACTTGGCGGGTCCATAGGACTCTGTCAGGTGAGGGACCACCACCAGAGTGTGACCTTTGCTCCCAAGAGTGCCTCCCTCAAGCATTGGCTTCTGGTGTTGGACACAGCGTCCATCCAGATAGACCCCTGAACAGCAGAAAGAGGAACTCACTTTCTATTAGACTTTGTTGTGCAAAGGGTTCATTATTGAGGGATTTGTTTATTCTATATTAGACTTACTGGCTTCCACATTATCAAGGGCTGCAGCCACTCCATCCAGACCCATGAAAAAAGTATAGTTGTACACTTCTTCGCTGTCAGGGTCCAGACGATTTTGATGAGCTCTGATTTTCATCTTGGGGTTCATGTCGTGCATGGCTTTGGCTGCAACTTTTGATTTAGATTTCTGTTCATAGAAAAGTTGAATAATTTATTTATGTTTGTGAAATAACATCTATGTGTAAATGAGGCAAAGAAATGGTCAATTACACATTTTAGAGGATCATCTAGACCTGTTACTGGGTATTTTGACCAAGTTTTCCAAAAAATACTTAGCGATATAGTAAATGAATAAACTTCATCACTAATTTATAAGCGACTGTATGTTTCCTTACAATGATCAGTCTGACCTCTATTGCGCAACAGTACAAATCTGTAAATCACATTTCATTTGTACAGCATTATTTTGAACGGAAAAACATTGCATAAGTTGAGGTAATGATTGTTGTTTACTGAATTGCGAGATCAGATATTTTATGTTTTTGAAATAATCTACGAAGCCAAACAAACCCATGTAATGCAGAATGTGACATCTGTGTAGTCTGACACTACACGTCTCTGACAGTGTGTTCAGTCTCATTAGTAAACCCTCAGAGGTTTTCAATTAGCCAGCATAAACAAGAAACAACGTCATGCGGGAGAGGTCAGAGAAGAGTATGATGAAGAGGGGAACAAGAAGAAGCAGATCCATGATCTGTGATTTTCTGAACTGTGTGCTGTCTCACCCCAATGTCTTGAGACCTGAACAGGAACTGTCGATTCAGGTTGGATCTTTCTATGAAGTCCATGTCTGTAACGGTGATAAGCCCCTCGTCTCCTGCACCGAGCCCCATGAGGGCAAAGTTTTTAAGAAGCTCACAGCCAATTGCTCCAGCGCCAACCTTGCAAAATAAGAGTGATTTGAAAAGTAGAAATGCTAATGCATTGCAAATAAATAAGATCTTTTTGATTCTGTTCAAAATCATGTATCTGTTATTGCACGTAACTTTACTCTCCGATGCACAAACTGTTTAACTCAAAGAAACATGTTATATCAACAAACAACAGTTTCAAAGGGAGCAGAAAAAGATGCTGCGCTGTTAGGTGAATCCCTGTACAGGCTGTCAGCACTGCCAGGAAATGCCACCTGAATCACAGCCATTTCCTGCCTGTGCCATCATAAACACCAGACAGGATCAAAGATAAACGCAAATGGAAATCCTGCATAAGAGAGCATAGTGTGCCCTCTGTTGGACAAATACCAAACCTGTCCTCACCAGGAAATACTTCTGCCTCTCAAGCTTCTTCTGGAACGCAGACCCAAACACAGCAACCTGCCCATCGTACCTTGTGCCCTTCTATCCAAGAGAAAACCAAAACAGGTTTGATCAGATCTGAAGCCTGACCACTTCTTGTTGTATTTGGTGAGTTTTTCTTTCATAATACCTCTAAAACTGCATTTTCTTTCAGCTGATCCTCCCCTGCAGGAAGGCACTCAAATGCATCAAAATACAGCCACTGTTGAAGAGGTGTAAACTTCCTACTGCATGCCTGTATGGGTATTAAAAAGGGTACAAATCAAAACAGCCCCCCTCAGTAAAACACAATGCTTAGCACTTAAACAATAGTCGAAAAGATGTAAATATTTCAGGCACCGACTTCTGCCTTTACCTTAATCACTTCCTGTGCAGCCACGCTCCCTATGAACGCGTTCACAGGAGCCAAATCACCTTGTGCTGTGCAGGACAGAATTCGCACGGCGGCCTCATCAATCTGCTCCAGCTGTGCCACTGTGTTCAGCTCTCTCACTAAGGCGAGCAGTGAGTCTGCATCTGACTGTAGCAAGCAATCATCAACAAGTGAGTTGGGGGGGATCCTGTTAAGTGATGTAATGATCATACAGCAACACTAACACAGGTTTGACAGACCTGACACCAAGAGCGAGGGAGTCTTTGTTCATTCTTCACAAACTCATGCAGGGCTTGAAACGCCACGTGCAGAGTCTGGTGCCTCGAGATCTTTCCAAAGTCAGTTGACATCAGCAGCTCAGTGTCATTCAAAGCTTCACGCAGTGGTTTCTGTGATTCATATCAGTAATTTTAATGACAGGTAGACTTTTTTATTAAAAGAATTCAAACTGATGGAAATTATATTTTTAAATTAAAATCAGGCTTTATTAGTACTTACAAAGTTGAGCATGATGGGCTGTTTAACCTCAGTCGCGACGCCGCCACGTTTATACTCAGAAAACGCTGACGTGTCGCAGATACTAAAGGAATACGGGCCTGTTGGTTGGAGTTATACATTAAAGATAAGACTTCTCATCACAACTACTCTGTCTTTAGCAAGATGTATTGTGGGAATGATTGGGGCTCATGGCCACAGTGACTATGAACAGATTAGATTACGAAAGTGTGAAAAAGAAATAGAAATCATGATAAAGTAACACTAACCATCAACTGTGATCTCCACAGGTTGGATGGTGTTGAGCTCTGTCATGCCTTGGACTTCAGAGAAGAAAACTTTTGTGCCATCTGAAAGTCCATGCTTTCTATCGTCTGTGCAGATGACCACGCCAGGGTTGTCCTGAAAATCATTTCAGTGATTCATGAATAATAGAAGTTGTGAACAAAACCTCTGAGGTTATTTTTAAAGAAAGGTCATAGTTTTCTTGTATGACACAAACATGGATTTACATTTACAGACGCTCTCACAGGCTACAAGACATGAAAAATGCAATGCTATCAATAAAATCATGTTTAACTTTTTACTTTTGAACTTCAGTATCTTTCAGAACAACTTAAATAGGTCCAAACTCTTTTTATACAAGTGTCTGTGCTTTCACTTATATAAAGAAATTTAGTACTTTTGCCAACTCAGGAAACTCCTGACTTAGCCAACAGGCCAGAGCCATAAAACAAAATGAAAATATGACCTTTGAGATATGTTGGATCATCACTGAAGCAGGCATTTCTCCATTCTGATCGAGGACTTCAAACTCCTTCCCAAAGTCACAAAACAGCTGTCTACAAACAAACCACGATGTTTGCACAGCTATCTTTTTATACTTTCATAAAATTAATTTTAATTGGTTATGCACTTACCCACAGAGTCCCTTGGTGTCTGCGATGATCAGTTTAATTTCATGAGAGTGGCAGAATTCTCCAAAACGCTTCTGATCATCCAGCGAGGAGTCGGTGAGCACCACCAGCTGGAAGAAAAGTCTCTTAATTGATGTTTCCCTGCTACAATAGGACATTCTTCTTGGTATTTACTCGAAAATCTCAATTCCAATGAGTATCAACAAGGTAGCTTGGTACATCTTTAAAGAAGTACCTGAAATTTCAGAAGAAGCTCCTCATCTAAAGGTCCGGTGTGGGCCGACACGTGCACATGTGGATTTAAGGCAGCCAGCTGCAGGACGCAACTCGAGGCTCGGTTCTGACCGACATGAGACTCCTTCAGAAAAAACTGGAGGTGACAGCAAATATCATATTTGTAAAACAATCTAAATGTTCTCATTTTACTAGTTGTGCAGATCAGAACTTTTATTGTTTCAGCTGCTTTGTGTAAGATGAAGATGAAACATTTGTGTTTGAATAATTTGTTTAAATTGCAGATCATGGGAACTGAATGCTAAAGTATAATACATTTCTCTCAATAGGCTATTTTCAGTGTTCACTTTTGCTAGATGGCAAAAAAACCCAAAAAACAGTGTTGACTAATTTCACACAGTTAATCTTCTATATGCAGGGTCAAACTCAACTGGTAATCTGTAGTCACTATTTAACCTACATTGCATGTTCCAGCTCATATGACTGAAAATAAATTGAAATACCTGCTAGAAATTCCACAGTTGCAACGGGACAACATGCAAGCTCCAGACAGGCCTGGACTCAAACAGGGAATTTGTCATTGTGAGGCGAGTGCTAACCACTACTTCACCATGCATACCAAATTCCTTCATGAGTCAAAATATGTATAAAAAGACAAGTCCTAGCAAGAGTTATAATAACAACAACAATAATAATAACAAGAAAAGCACTCAGAGCCCAGACCTCTGTCAAATGGCATTTTCAATGTCAAAATTTCCCAAATTCAAAGTTCCACAATATCCTTAATCTGGATCAGATCCAGACAAAATTTGGCACAATTTAGGGCAATGAGCCTCCAAATATATATGTCAAATTTCAAGTGAATCGATACAGAATTCAGAAACAGAATGATTTTTTAAACTTGTAAATGGAGTTTCCAATGTTAAGTTCCGGAAATGTTCCTGACCTTATTCTGGATCCAATCCAGATGAAATGTTACACCCTACTAGAAATGTCCATCCTACAGATTAGTAAATTTTTACAAGTCAATCAGATATGATCTCCAAAAGATATGATTTTTTTTAAAGTGGCTCAATGATCAGTAAAGGGGAAAAACAGGATCTTTGATATCTTTTTTTTTTTTGTATCCAGATGGTTGTCCAGATCACTCTCAAAATTTAATGGAATCTAAGCTGGGTGAAGACACATCTTCTGAATTTTTTTAGGAAGATCCCGTCAGTAGTTTTTGCGTAATCCCACTAACAAACAGTCAGACAGACAGGCAGACAAACAAACCCTGGCAAAAAACATAACCTCTGTGGCGGAGGTAATAATAGTGCCACACGGTAGAGTAGTGGTTAGCACTTTCTGCTCACGGTGAGAATGACATGGGTTCAAAAACTCACTGGGCCTGTCTAGGTGGTGTTTGCATGTTCTCCCCATATGTGTGGTTGAACAGGATAATGTGGTATTGAAGATGGATGGATAATAATAGCAATAGCAGTATACACACCACTTTACTCAACTAATCATGACTTCCACTAACATACAAGTATATGAAATAAATGTTTTTAGAGGGGTCATATTTTATAAAATTAACTTTCTAATGGTTTTCTAACAGTAGTAATAGTCCCCATACCTAGAGTGACATCCCAGAAGTGAAGAAAGTCTGTCCTCTCTCTCCCTGGCTTGTTCCAGTTTTTAAAGTGTGTTGCTCGAACGAGCCAATCAGAAATCAAACCCTATAAAGTGTCATCGGGGGTTTAGCTCATCACAATCAAGGTCGGCCCTCCCTTTGACTCCTCCCATAATTAGACAGCTCTGTTCTGGCACATGGCACCACAAGAGGAAGTACTTCCTCCTCTTCCCAAGAGGGACATGTCTGTGTGAGCCAGTTCAGCTCACACAGACACAGCAGATTCTGAATGCCGCTCCTGTGATCTAATATTCAAATGGAGGAAAATCAAATAAAAGCTTGATTTGGAGCAAAAAACTTTGAAAACAATGTTTTTGGACCAATGAGACCATGTGGAAGTGTTGTAAAAGCTGGATAATATGACCCCTTTAATAATCACATAAGCACTTTGAATAAATAATAACCAAGTCCTTTGCTGTCAGTACCTGTGATGACAGGTCGCTCCACAAGGTCTGACCTTCGTCCTGCACAGTGACAGACTTCACTCCGGACAGGATCACATTTTTGGCTGTTTCCACACCTAGACCCTTCATCCCAGCAATAAGGACGTTGGCTGAGCCCATCCGACGCATAGCCTCATGTCCCAGGACATACCTGAGCCGGTGGAACAGGAGTGTGTCAGCAATAACACTCTCAATAAATAACAATCCATCAACATGATCAGTGCTACTCACAGCTGTCGAGAGTAAAATCCTTCATCGATTTCACCAGATCCTGACATGTTGCAGTTTGACCAGACTGAATGAAAGACCTCAAAAACACACAACTTAACAGAGGAAAGCAGGAAGAAGAAGAAAACCGGCTGAAGTAGTCACAGTTGAAACGACTACATTTCACTTTCGTTTCATATGAAACAGTGTTCATCATCGAATAGAGGCTTTGCTCTTAGTTGGCCACTAGAGGGCAACTCCAGACTAATGATCAAAACAAGATAGACGCACCCAAATGCACAACTAAAGGAGTTCTATTCTACTGGGTGCAATTTGTAACAGAAATAGAAAGAGTTTGGGAATGAAAAGATTTCCCAGCAGGCCTTGCTCAAATTTTTGAGAGAAAACCTTGACATAGATGTATTAGACACTGATATGTTATTAAACACATGTTAAAAAAAACAGTACTAAACCTTGACAGATCTCAATTACCGGTTGTATAAAACACAGGAATGCATTATGTCATAATGGAAATCCGCCCTTCTGCTGCAATTTGACTTTCATTTCACGGACATCTTGAGTTTGACCCTTGGACGTTTGTTTTTTTTACTCCAGCACATCTCCATTGTCATAAAGTCTGATTCAGAATTGAATGAGTTGGTGTCATTTCCACGTAGCTACATAATCAAAGTTAAAACATGCCTGGAGGGAGCATTAAGGTTTCCATGGTGACAATAACAATGAGACACTTTAATATTGCCTAATGTATTTGTAATTAGTTTCAACAGATTCAGTCTGGTAAAGAGCCAAAGAACACCAAACCAGAGCATTGCAGTTGAGTGACCAGATATGATTCAACATTACGCATCAATTACAAACATTGACAGGCAAACCACCAACCTCATTCTGGTGTGTGAATAAAGAGCACACCGCAACACTGCAGAAAATACATCTCAATGGCACTAATTACGTGTCCTACAATTTCAGAAAAAATATATCTTTTACATTTCACTGAATTAGTAGCAACTAAACAACTCATTGCGTCAATGTTTGTGTTTGTTTGTCCATGGTTTTGTTCGTGATGCAGGAACAGATTGCAGCTGAAGGACTAAATGTAATGTCCTTACCTTTTTTTTTCTTCTGGATTTATTTTTAATACCCACCTCTATGACAAAATCCTCCTTGAGCTGGGGGAAAAAACAGCCTCTATGTTGTCAGTCATATCTTGTTTTTTCTTCCTCTGTTAAAATCACAGCTCTCATAGCCCTCTTTAGTGTGTCATATTTAGATTATGGATCTGGTTATGAGGATATGGTTTGAGGCTCAGGGCAGTGAAAGTGTCAAGAGACTCCAGATTAGTCTGTTGAACTTTGGAATCAGTGGTGGATGTTTAACTTTTATATCTATAGTGCCACATTAAGACAACTATGGCATTTCTATATGGACAATAATGGTGATTAATGCTCTTATATTGTTGGAGGGATCAATATACAGCAGCTCCTAGGACTCCTTCAGTTCTACTTTGTGTCAGTGGTAGATCATGTGAGTACAGAAGTTTTATGAAGTAATAACTGCTGATATGTGCACTGATTTTTCACTCTTTGAATTCCTTTCCTGTATATTACAAAAAATGTTTGGAGGCAGAATACATTCCTCTCGTAACTTCCT
>OMNM01061146.1:0-10195 GCA_900302745.1 Parablennius parvicornis | reverse complement strand
GTCCACATAACAGTAGTCTCTTTATTTGGCAGCGCCTGGGAAGGCCGAGGCCTCTCACTGCCCGAGTCGACCTAAGCAACAGCTGGTGTTCACAGCAACATTTCCTATTTCTGCCTAAGGTGGATCGTGTAACTCTCACTTTATCACCCTTAGAGGCCACGTGAAGGACAAAGCCAGCGTGCTCATAAACAAAACTAATGTTTTGATTCAGGTCCCCTTTGGAGTTTGATAGAAGGATCCGTGGTGCTTTGAATTCCCCCCCCCCCAGCACCGCAGACACGTCACAAACAACCTCTTTACAACGACAAGAAAATGTGAGCTCTTCTCCTGACAAGAAAAAATAATATGCTGGCTAGCCTGAAGCAGATTTGTTTCCCCAATAGCATAACATTTTTTTCTTTAAAGCATGCAATATTCACTTATCGCATTTCACCTATTTTCAAGTGAAGTCGGAGCAACAGCAACATGATATAGAGCAGTGGCTCGCCACCCGGGGTCCGGGGTCCCCTTGGGTTGGTACTAGAGGTTATCTGGATGTTCACAGCTTTACCTGCCCCTCGGCTGTCAAGAGTAGATTTTTACAGCTTTAAAGAAAACCATATTAATAATAATAAGAATAAAACCTAGGAAAAAAGAACAGTAGAAATAAAGGACTGAATGATAAAATGCCAGAATGAATAAAACTTTTTTTTTCTCAAAGCAGGAAAACTTGGATTGTCTTCCAGTTTTCATTGTTCTTTGTGATGAGTGTTTTTCCAGAGTATGGGCGGATCTGTTCTAAGAGTTCACCTCGTGGCTTCAGTAAAAGCAGCAGCAGGAAAAATTTTAGGGTCAAAGTGACGCTATTTCAAACACGACCTTTCTACTGATTAAAAAAGAAAACAGAAAATGAAAATGTGAGTGCAACAGAGACAAATTACAAAAAAAGTAATAACTACCATAGTTACAGACTGCATATGAAGATTTGTTTATAACAAGAAACGTCTGACAAGTGGGAGAAACTTATTTTTTCTGCTGTTCAAGCCAAACAGGCATCAACAATCATATTTCACTACGTGAAAACATGCAGCATTCAACCAGAAAGTATTATTTGATGATGTAGCATGAGAGCATCCTCCCTCATTTTGAAAACTCAATGAATTTGATTATTGATCAAAATGCTGAGTTGTTTTTGTGTTTACTACACAACGTCATGAGTTCAGTTCATTGGTTGATCACATCATTAAATATCTGACTGCTGTAATTTTTGATTTCTCGCTTAATTCAAAGCACAATTTCATTTCAATACATTACACATAGAATTATTGCTTTAAGAGTGCTTATTACATTACTGTCTTTTGTTACTTGATCTCGTGGGAAATTCTAGTTTTACCTTGCAGCTTACCAGCTGCCCTGAAATACCTGTAACAGGACAAGCTAAAGCTCTCCACACTACCTTTAATTACACCCCAGTGTTCAGATCCCATTGTGGTAACAGTTAACTCAGACTCTGGGCTCCTATTTGTCCCTGCAGTCCATTGTTGGCCGCCGGCTCAGAGCCTCAGATGCAGAGGCAACCCTCAATGACCTGATAACATTTATAGTTGTAATGGATTTTTTTTTATGCCCGTCATTAACTGGCAGAAAGATTGGAGAAAGAAATTGCTTGTACCTTTTTTCTGTGGTATTTCAAGTTTATAGCATTATGTTCTGATATGTCACCTTCCATCATCGCTCTTTTTAAAGCCTCTCCCGTCACTGGCTTTGTTTTAAGCGTGCAGATCCTTAGTGCAGGACCCTTGTAGTATCAAAGACTTGTAATGAATATTTAATGATGTTGAGTAAAAGCTTGGAAAGATATAATTTCTGTCCAATTATTGGCTCCGTCTCTGCCAGACCTTTAGGGGTGATTTAGCAGACTACTTAGTTAATGCAGACAGTTTATGTGAAGCTGCTTTGAATCAGATCATTTAACAATGTGGCAATAAAACCGATGGTCACATTAGGTCATTGAGAAATTTGATTTATTTTCACAAAAACTAAGTTTGTACAAAAGAACTTTAACGATGACAAAAAAATGTACAGTACAAAACTGTAAAAAAAAAAAGAACCAAAAAGTCCACATGAAGCGATGATGATCGACACACCTGAGTCCTGTCCATGAAGTATCATGTCCAATGAGGGTGGGAATATAAACCAGGAGAATATTCAGTATATTATTTAAAAAAAAAAAAGCCAAATTGTAATTCAAACAATGCCTTAAAGCAGAACCTCCATGGTCCAGACAAAAACAGCTCCTTTATCTTGTGTACACAGACAATGTGAACAATGTGAAGTCAGATGGTGGAATTTTAACTTTACTACCTGTAAGAATTCATGGGATAAGCCAGGAATTGAGTAATTTAGCCATGGATGCAGCTTTCTTCCGTGCTAGGTGCAACCTGAATATGGTTAGTATATGATGCTATTCTTGAAAACTACAATTGTAGGTTTTTTGGGGCTCAGAGATCACAGAGGTGCAAAGACTTTGTCTACTCTGAGGTTCTGAGGGTTTAGAGAAAAAAAAAGATGGCGACCCCTGTTTTCAACACAGCTCTGACCAATAAAAATGTATCATGAGATGTGGGAATGTGTGAAAAGCCAGATAAAGATTTCACAGACGTCAGTATTTACAACACACATTTAACTTCCAAATGAGTTGGTCCAAACTCCACACACACCAATTATCTCTTTCCATTTAGTCACAACTTCCCTGAGCTGGTAATTTGTTGTGTTGTCACTTACTACTACCGTTCTGTGGTTAGTACACAATAGCACTTCCAACCACAGTGTGTGGAATCTTTAATGTTTGATGCAGCTTAGTTTGTCTTTTTCTGACTTTTTCTGTTGGGTGGACCACTGAACAAAACAACGTTGAAATAAACGAATGTTGACAAAAAGTGCAGGAAAGACGTCGTGGACACCAGCACAGGAAACAAGTCCGGGAGATGCTGTGGAGGAAGCAGAGCGACACTTGCAATGCTCAGTCCTGTCATTGCTGCGATGCTGATGTAAAACTGCAACAGAGAAAGACAGTTTGGCCATTAGACACATAACTTTGTGTAGATTGTCTCATGCATGAATGCTCAGGATGAAATAAATGTCAATCTATTAGGAATGTGTGCAGTGTTTGGACATAAGAAAAGTCGCTAATCTGGTGTTCCATGGTCATGAAAGACAGATGCACTTAACTCAACAGTCATTCGATATTCTTTCTTTCATCATGCATATTGTTGGGACATTCTCAAGTTGTGTTTGGAGCACTTCTGTGAGGAGTTTGCATGTTCCCTCTACAGGTGCAAGTCTCATCCTCAAGTGCACCAGTTTCTCACCATAGTCATAAAAAAAAAAAAAAAATTATATCAGCCTGATGACCTGCAAGTGTCTTTCTCCCCGTTTGTCTCATGATGGACAGGAGACCTGCCCGTGTTGTGCCCTGCCTTCTCATTTTGAACTTGTATGAATCGTAGTAGCAAAGATACATGACTGGGACTGTAAGTCGTGATTTGGAAAGTGATACAAAAATATTGATTCACCAGACATTAAATATCAAAAGCTCTGTATTTGACCTGTATATATTGCTTTTATGCAAACCTATCTTGTTTTCGATCAAAGTAGAAATATACTAAACTTATAATAGAACTTCTGCAAACTGTCAGGAATTACTTATGCAAGTTGTCATTGTAAAATAAACTGAGCTAGGGAAATCAGTTGCCCTCCGGCTTTGTGTCAATAGGAACTCAGCTCTGGGTCCTGACCACTGCAGCAAAAACGTATGCAGAACAATCAACTGATGGCATTGATCACGGTTATATGCAAAACCTGAGCTATTGCCATGGTTGGTAACAACTTCAGCATCTAATGTACAAAACATTAACTTTCACTTTAACTATAGGTATATTTACAAATGTATCTCCTATTGTCTCCAGTTGCATTCTGGGTATATTTTTGCCAAATATATGTTAAAATAGAGTTTTTCCAGTAATATAGATATTGCATGTTGGATGAAAACCCCCTCAGAGGTTTAAAAATGACTCGAAGTATATATACACACACACACACACACACACACACACACACATATACACGTATATCAGCCTGTTTGAAACTGAGAGCTGCTGACACTAAAATAAAGGGCGACTTGTTTCAAACTGAATGAAGTTACAGTTTAAAATCTTTGAACTGACCACTGTTCTTAGAAACTGCCCTGCGTAAGACTCACTAGATGACTAGACATCTTCATATTATCTGACATTTAATAATAGGATGATCTCCGGCTATGACAAACTGTGGCTTTCCCCTTCGTTTGAATTGCTCCCCAATGATTGAGTGAATGACAGATTACATTTAACGTAATTCCCACATCACACCAACTATCACCAAATTTAATTAGTCATGTGAGAGATGGTATAAAGAATTGAATGAGGTCTGGAATACATCTACAACCATTTTATTTTGGCCTGTGTATAACCACTTCCTAATCTTGTTACCCAGTCCAAACAGATGTTATTGCGAGGGAAAATCACTGGTGTCTGTTTGGGCTTTAAGACCCAGAGATAAGTCGGTGGGTAAGACGGAGGAAACACCTCAGGCACCCGCCCGCCCCACCACCCAAACCCATGAAACCTTATCGCCATCATTGGGGCTCGCTATTTATGCTGCTTGTGTAAATAAATATATCTACGCAAACCTGTGTTAATGACACGCGCTATAAAAAGATACCTTCTCTTAATCTCTGACACCCTACCGGTGCCCCTGTCACTAAAGGCCTGGCAGCGAAGCCTCTTCAGACACTGTGGAAACTTAAATAAGTGATAAATAATTCTTTGGCTGGCAGCGGCGTTCATCCCTGACCAGCTTACACAGCTTACAGCAGCACATGATATTTATTTATACAGTTGGGTATATCTTCTCGCACGCTTGCAATTTAGGTCTAGTGCCACTTTCAAAACGCAGGCCACCTGGGATCCTGAGACCAGCGCCCTTCTTAGTACGAGTGCATCAGCCGTTCGCTCCCCGACACCATTTACAGAAGCAGACGCGAGCCGAAGTTTACCCGGCAGCAAAGTGTCCGCTTTCTTTAAAGTGTCGATCACAAATAATGAGCACATAATATCAAATCTTAATACTAAGACGTGTTAACATCTATTGTCAAAAGCAGAACACACTCAAGGTTTGAAGTATTAATATAGTTTATTTGTGTATAAACTAGAGTCCTGGTCCTGGAGGGCCTGGCTTCATTATGTCAGCGGTTTAAACACACCTGATTGGAACATGTGAATTGACACATTCATCAAACTCAGGTGTGTTTGAGCAGAGACACATTGAAACACTGTGTTGTAAATGCAGACAAGTAGAGTAGAAAGTACCGAGCCCTGAAAATACAAAGTGAAGGTTAGTAAAGGTGAATCTTCACCAAGGCTGGGAGGAGTTCTCTGACTTGTTTGTTCTTTCCATCGGCTCGCTACATTTTCTGCATCATACTTTTAAACATCTACATTAAAACTAAAGTGCTGCAGGAATGATTCCTGAGAACTCACAATATTTTATTTATTCAACCCAAAGTCAAAAGGTTTTGTCAAATTTTCTTCTCCATTTTTTAGCCTAAATCACTAGTTTTTACTTTCAATAGATTCTGTAGAAATGATGCATGCATTTGTATGCATTTGCATTCACTGTTTTTTAATGGATTAGCATAGCATTTTGACATTTCATCAAACAAAAGGCATTTATGGGGGGTGACGGTGAGCATGCTACATAAAAATAGAAGTTGGAATCTTTTAGTGGCGGAGACGTTAAAGTCATGCGACTGTGGGAAAACGTCTTTTTAGACTAAGTCAAACCTTTTATGAGATTTGGGGTTTCTTCTTCACAATGGAAGCACCATTCAGGTTGATTCTTGTCTTGGAGCCTTTTGTCATTGTGGAGTTTGTATGTTCACATTGTGTGTGACTGGGTTGCCAGTAGGGTGCGTGAGTAAGTGAGAGGTGTACTACAGGTCTCGCTCTGTATTTGTGTTGAACTGGTGACCTGTCTAGCATTTTACCCACATTTTGTGCTGTTGGCTGGAAGATAGCATGAGGTCACATCAACCCTGACCGGGCTGAAGCAGTTAGAGCAAGAAGATGAACTGGTGGACGAGACCTCGGCTTTTATAGATCATAGAACGAGTATTTTGTTTTTCTGTCAACGACCTAAACCCACTAACACGACACCTGCAGTACTCTGGCCTCACAGAGAGAAGGTCGTGGGTTCAAACAGTGCCAGCGGGGCCATCCTGCGTGGAGTTTGCATGTTCTCCCTGTGATTGCACCCCGTGACCCTGGACAGGATGAACGATACAGATGATGGGTGGATGGATGAGTATGTGCCATGAAAATGTTTTTGGACGAGATTCACAAAACCAACCAAATTACTGTCTGCTGGAAAGTACATTGAGAGATTTAAAAGGTGCTTGGGGCACGCTGACCTTCCACTTGGTTATACAAGCCAGGTCCATTTTGGGTAGGAAGTAAAACAGCTTGCGGTAGGCTTCCAGTCTCAGCTCACTCTCCGAGCAGTTATCCAGCGCAGACAGCAGATAGATGCTGAAGTAAAGGAAGGCCAAGGAGGTCACAACGTAGGGCACGAGCAGCCCATCCTTCAGAAACAAAGGCAGCATGCTGCACAGGAGGGAAAGTGACAAGAACAAGAGCAAATGTTTCTGATATCTTATTGCAAAATGTATGCACAACAGCTCAAAATCCCAAAACATCAAACAATCAACAAATTTGTACAACTTTAAAAAGCACACATCTTATCCCACAGCATATTAATATATAAATGATCATAGTTAAGAAAGTACATCCTTAGACTTAATGTTATGTTTGTGGAGAAAAGATTGATAGTAAACCACAAAGCGTCTGTCCTGTAAGAGCAGTCTGTTCTCCCATAAGAAATGTTTTTGACATTCATGCGGAGCTTATCAGAGTTTAGCAGAGGGGCATGGGGAAGAACAACAGTTGACTCATAGTAAATAGCACATCTCCCCAGCTTATATAAACCAATCCACCCACAACAAACTGCTTATTCAGCTTTTCACTCAAATAAAAAAGATCCATTCAGGAGATAAATGTTTAACATTTTAGAAATACATACATCCTTAGTTTAACAGACTGGCTGCATTCAGTCTTGTTAAAATGGCCAAGCGTCGGCATTCATTCAGCCAATTATGTGAACAAAAGATGTATTTTTTTTTTTTTTTTTTAATAATGACTGAGTCTGTGGAGGATGGCCATAATGTGAAAGTCCGAGTCAGACTGTACTGGGAGGCAGCTACAGAATGACCTCCTGTCCCTACACAACACACACTTAGACTGCAGGCATGCAGACTATGCAGCGTAATCCCCAGATATCCTTATACTAAACCACACGCACAACAATTAGTGCTGCCGGAAGAATTTAGCAACAGCTGGTGAAAGTTAGATGGGGCGTTTGCAGCACTACTTGTCTTTTCCATTCATGGCGCTCAGCTCAGTGCACACAGTTTAGCTTTGCGGGATTATTCGGCTGGTGTTTCTCGTTTGATTGTTGACAGTAGCGACTGACAGAAAACAATGGGAGAAATAAATAGAGACGACATGTGACCAGGGGATGCCATTTAACTGCCAGCTTAGCCACCAGGACAACACGCTGAATTTTCTTAAAGCAAGACCTCACAACTTCAGCCGACGACTGTGGCCACATGACAAACAGAGCGTAAAAGAACTCAAATATCTTCAGCTATACAAGCACATCGGACTTAATTAAACACTGATTACCAACACCGGGTGAGGCAGCAGTATTAAATCCATTGAGTGTATTGAAATGGCAGATTGTGTTTTATAAGAATTTCATTTTAAATTTGTCTGAAAACCACTGCGGAGTTTCTTATCTACACGGCTTAGATGTTTTTGCTTAGAAGTTTGAAGTTTCAAACAAGTTCTGCTTGTTTTGACCTTATCATAGCAAAACCAAAGCAATTTTCTTGACAGGATCTGCTCTGATCATTCACAGCAAAAATTAAGTGAACTGCAGCGACGCCACCTAAAACCATTACCACTTATGCCTTTTAATTAAAGGTCAAAGCTATGAATGAATAAATGTGATTTTGTTTGCCGTTTTTTCATGAATGGACTCAGCACACACTACAAATATCTGATTCTGCACGATGACGCTGGTGGACCTTCAAACCTTGGACAACAACAGAGTCAGACATTGAGATTTTATTTCTCCACTTCTGAAATTTATCTTTTTACCTGAATGTGGTGGCATGCAGGAACCAAATGGACACCAAGGGTATTTCATTAAGCTGCAAGCAGACAGGTCTAGAAAACAACACAGTGGTTAAAGGTTAACATCATTTAAAAAAAAAAAAAACGCTAATTTACATTAGCGAGGGGAAATTAAAACATAGAAGATCAGCGCTAAACAGAAAGTGATATTTTATGTGTAAAATAATAAAGTTACTGAGGTTCGGTGCTGTGAATAATAGTTTTAAATCAAGGACTTGATTTGGTCCATACAGTTTTACACAGTTACATTAACTGAAGTGAGAGTTCAGTTGTACATTAAAACCATTGAAGAGCTGCTGTCTCCTCCTGTCCTACTTGTTGGTTCTATTAGCTAATAATTAGCTTTGCCGTTATCCGTGAAATTATCTACTATCATGAGAAATGTCGGAGTCGAAGTAACAATAACATTAGATGCAGTCAGATGGAGTCAATCACAGTTGACTATGGGTAAAGGCTGCTTTATATTTGGTGTAGCCAGTAAAGTAACTGCACTGCTTTTTATTTTCCTCTAGAAACGTAACTTGTAGCTAAAATTAATTTAAGTAAATTGCACAATACTACCAAGTGATAGGAAAACCTTATCAATCAATTACTGGGAGAAAATAATTCATATTTGTACCTGGTGGTGTGGACGACACAGTGAAGCAAACACTCACTAAGCAACCTGTTTCAATACCTGTGAATGTTACTTTGATACATGTGTGAGTGAAGCCTTCACATGTACGTGTGTAAAAGCTCGTTATTAATTGAACCTGTTTGCCTGCAGTCCGCTCTGCTCCAAGGGGGGCATTTTCCATTGGTCCCTGAGCCCATAATTACAGTCAGTGCTCTTCGGCGATCCTGTTACAGTCCAATAATTGATCCTGTGCAAACAACACCCCGAGCTGCCGCCTGCCATTCTTTCCTAAGCCCTGGACATGTATTACTGATTGATTCAGAAGGACAGGTGGGAGATATAACTCAATAGTTAATAAAGCAACAATCTACCCTAATCTAGATTAATAGATGGGCCCGCGTGTAGGAACCATATCCATTGCTATGAAATCCGCCCCAGGCTTCTCTCCCAAGCAGTTTATACATATGAGGATGAACGATGATGAAACACACACATGCATGTTGTCATGTGGGCATTTGCAAGCTCAGGATTTACCCTGTTAAAAACCGTCCAGCTCAGACACACTGGAGTGCATCATGACAATGGAGGCCAGTTTGCACCTGTGTGACACCGACTGTGATGACAGAGGTCAATAACCTTTCTGTTAGCAAGTCTGCACTTAAATAGAATTGATGCTTTGCAGCTCTGAGAGTGTAGCAGGACAATGACACCACTGTCTTATCATTTCTTTTTTTACAAATGTGCACTTGCATTCAAATCATTTACTACCTCCACGACGTAACCTAAGACTTCCAGTAGGGACAAGACAAATGGCTTCTTTGTGAGTAGAAATTAAATCTATACTCATGAATATTTCACATATTACTACAAGACAGAGAAAGCACCATTTACATTTGTCAGCAAGTGAGGGACAAGCCGTGAGAAGTTAAGAGTTCTATCTTCGCTGTACTTACAAGGCGGCCAACAGGATGGACTTCTCATGGACTTGATAGGAGAACAGGAAAAATGCCAGAGATGAATTGGCCTAAAGTTGACATTGAGATGCATACTTTTAATTAAATAAAAGGAAATGCATGAAAACAAGAAAAAGTTCCTTTAAACGAGTTTGCACTGTTATCATTCAACAAAATGTTGTATTATTTTAAATTATCAAGTAAAATTCATATATTTTATTTAACCAATTTGTCACTGACATCATTTTCACCAAATATTTCCAAAATGTGAATTTAAGCTTACTTAATTCCACATT
>OMNM01061144.1:0-15441 GCA_900302745.1 Parablennius parvicornis | reverse complement strand
AGAGTTTCAGCCTCATGATCATCTGCTGGATACTTCCAGCCTCATGTCGCAAAGCAGCAATCACGGCAAACAGCTTTCCCCGAACATGGCGATGGATTCACTGGACTCAAACGGCCTTCACGGTCACTAGATCTAAATCCAATAAGACGTGTTTGAGATGTGGTGGAAGAAGACTCGCATCACATGCAGCCGGCAGAAACCGCGTAAAGATGTAACAACCATATGGAGCAGAGGTAAAATGTAATCGAAATCAAGTCAATATCTCTTCATCCGTGTGTATATGCGTATATACACACAAGTATAAGGACACAAATACCAGAGATAATAAAACTATTGATGAGCATCTTTACCTGTAAATCACAATAAAAACCGTTTGAGTGGCTCAGGCCCCGCCCACCTCTCAATATACGAATCACATTTTCGAGGTGATTGACAGGAAGCAGATTTATTGGAGGGTGGAACAAGGTAGCATCAGCATATATTCTCCAGCATGCATGAGTGAAACATTATGTCTTGATTGTCATATTTACTGACATAAAATTCGATCACTGCCGGTGAATCCGCCACACCTACGTTTGTCTTGCGCTCATTATCCTCAGTTAATTCTGGAGCGACTTTAACCCTTTACAGCCTGAACGTCATCTAGTCTTACTGTCTCATGTGATACATAGTTTCATGATGTGAATGTATTTTCCACCTACAATCGACCTACGGGTTGAAATATGCAGAACCAAAACTCTCAGGTGTGATAAATACATCGTGTGTATCTGTATTTTATTTACGTTTGCTTACAACTTTAATCTCCTTCACTGTTTATCTGTAAAAAGGAAGTTTTCCAGAGTATATTGTGTTTTTATGGTACTTTTACATGCAATCTAGTGGAGTGTTTGTGCTTGATAACCATTTTTCAGGATTTATTCTCTTTGCAATGTTTTGCCTCTGTGTCCTCTGCCTCCATTTAATCTTTGCTTTAGGGTGTTTTCATGAATACACATTTTCTATAACATGCACTCGTGCGTTTTCCCATTGAGCCAGAACTAACGACCCGAGCCTGAGTTCATTTTAAATATCACACGTGTTGATATGAGATTCTGTCTTCGATGTGCTGCAACCCTCTTAACCTCCAAACACCATCCTCTTCTTTTGTACGCTTCCCATCTCTCCTCGCCGGCGTTTGTATGCCCGGCCGTTTCTCCATCCCCGCCCTGCAAGCCGCATAACTGCAGAATATCAATCAATCCGGGTGCGCGGGCCCCTCGCCGCCGCCGCCTCCTCTTCCTCAGCTCCGGCAATCAACTGATTGTTCTTCAGGCCCTTCGGAAACCCCTTATCCTAAATCACCGCACACATTTCTGCTCAAATGTCAGCCAAAATATCAGCAGGTAGACCAGCAAGCCCAAACAACAACCACCGCCGCCGCAGCGCTACCGCACGGAGCTAACGACCACACCGGGCAGAACAACAACAACAACAAAGTTCCTGACAAGCCGGTCATGTCAAAAGTGAGAGTCCAAACAATGGTGCAGCTTCTAGAAGAAGCCTCCTCTTTCTCCCCAGAGGCACACCGATGCCCTGATGTCTCTTTATTCATCAATTTATGCCCGTCTGGGGACTTTTTTTTTTTTCCTCGCGGCACCCCCCCTGGAATATTGTTTGGCATGTTATTGTTTTTCTATGCAGCTTCGCTATGTGGCCCCAGTGGGGAGCATCGAAACAAGAACAACAGGGCTGCACAGTCAAAGTGTGTTTCCAGTGTGTTTGCGACATAAGTATGAATCTTAGTGACAGTGGAAAGATTGTGACCACATACAACATGAGCAAAAGGTTACATTTGTAAAAGTAGAGAGGATAGATAGAATAATAATGACGGCATTTTATGTGTGTTTGGGTTTTTTTGTTTAGTGAAGGCCACAGAAGATGTTGGGTAAAGTCATTCCCAACAACATTACCATGTGATTCACAATGTTTAGAAAAAGGATTATAATGTTTTACCCCATCTCGGATCTCTACTGTGTCTCTTTGACTCTATGATTGATCATCTCCCATATTTATTTATTTACTAGCTGAGCCCCCGGGGAACATTACCGGATATGTGGGTGGAATAAAATGAAATCATAATTTTTGGGGGTGTCATTACAATGGAACAATGGAAATTGGCTGTTCTAACCCAAAATATATTGTGTACAAACTTCTGACCCCCGCGAGGACGCTCCCCACCCAAATAGAAAGCCAACGGTGTATCATACTACCCCGTGCCCCCCTTTCCCCGGAGCGGGCCTGTGATGAAGAAAATGCTGTAATGGCCGCGACCATATTAGCATAAAGATTTATTTATTTCATATTTTCTTTTGATAACACTTTGAGAGACATTTCCTCAGCTGGCCCCCCGCGGCTTTTAGTCATTATAAGATATCTCATGCATTCTGCTTCTCGGGTCTTGCAGCCATTTCTGAATCTTTTCTTGAATGTTGTGGGTGTTCTTTTCCTCCCCTTCAAATTCAGATTTATTTTCTATAACTCCTTAAAATGTTTTAAGAACTTCCTCCACCAATATGTTGAACTCTCCTCTTAGCAAACCGGTGGCTAACATGTCTGCAGTCTGAAAGTAATTTAAGATAGACGATGTAAAAAGTTGTAATAAAACAGCATTTTGCAAGACAACGTAAAGAATATATAGAAAAATTGTTTTAATAGGATTCATGTTTTGAATTTACATTTTTTCTCACAATCTAGGAGTTGTTTATACCAACTTAAGTGGATCTAAAACTCAAAATAAAGACATTCTCTTCTTTACAAGACAGCACAAAGTTGAATTTGTTTTTTTTGTCATTGTGACTGATTAAAGTTAAAATATGTTCTGAGAAGAATTTTGATTGTATACGTGAGTTTTACAATAATTCTAGCAAAGCAACGCTTCTTCCAATAAAGTTTGATTAGTTGCTACTATATTATACTAAAAATATAGTCGCAATATAGCAATAGCAGTGTAAGTATAAGCTCAGGAACGTATTGACAATTGCCGATAAGTCTGAAAAACTGGTATCTGGATCAAAAAGTGCTATGAGTACATATCTAAATACATTTAACACCCTCATTTTTATATTCTATTTTGTTTGTCATGTCACTTTATTCATGTTTTAATTACTTACTGATCACCTGCTAAACTGCAAGTGTCATGTATTTGTGTGAGCATTCAATTCAGCACAACTGTAACCCCTCAGGCCTTCAGGTAAATCCAGCTGATAATCTTTGGAACTGGTCGAGTGGGGTCTCCTTAGGTTGGTAGACCTTTAAGGTAGATTGGCTTGCACTGTGGTGTACTCTTTTCTCAGAGTACTCTCGTTTCCTTTCACAGTACCAGAACGTCTTCCTCTGCTTGGATCCATCAGATTTAAGCTTGCTTGCTGACTCATAAATGTTCTGTCGGTGTGAATGTGAGGCGATGCATTGAGAGCTGAATATAGCAGTTCACCACACAAAGTTTTTAATAGAAAGTGAGTGAGGAATAATTATCCCAGTTTTTTTGGCTCCCGAGGTGTAGTTTTTCCTGAGTTTTGCTGTGATTGCCAGAAGGAAGTTATAGGAGGAACTTAAAAAGAAAACAGAGACCGTGGGCTGGAATCTCCCCGTGGCTGTTGTAGAGTCTCGTGCCTTCCCGTCTGACTGTGAGCTGGTAGCTTTGTGAGCGTTCGCATCGATTTCCACAAGTGGTGCGAAAGAAGCTCCAAACTAAGCAGAGATTGAAAGGTTACATAAACATCCAACAACTCCATAATTTGCTTTCATGTGGAGTGACGAGGCGCAGCGGTGATTGCAATACAGTGTTAAACAACCACAGAGACAGGAGAGCGACATAGATATGGAGTTTAGTCACAGCCACGGTAACATTTACACAAGATTAAACTTTTATCAGAGTGTTATCGAGCATGTTGCCAGTCCATGCAAACACTCAATCTGCTCAAGTATTTAAAAAAAAAAGAAAAAAAAAAGATTAGATTAACAGTAGGGTTAAAATAAAATAAATTAATATAAAATAGAACAGAATAATAACATTTTACTGATTGTATTTGTAATGCGCTTTGCATTCAACAGTATCAAAGTGTTACAGAAGTTTAAAAAAAGTTACAATTATTAACTTTAATAATAAATAAATTGATAAATAATTAAAAATTAAAATAAAATGTTATCTGGTCTTTGAGTGACTAAAAAGGTTACATGCTTCTGGCCAAAATAACAATGTCTGTCATGATATTTCATCAACTTTGAAGTTATAAAGGTTTTAGGAACTTAATGGGCTACTTTTAAGTCGGATGCAATGCTAAATGCTAACCTATAGAAAACTGCACAATGCAAAGCACGACATACCGGAACAGCGTTTATGGTTGTGGAAAATTGACATCAAAGCCTTCAAATACCTTACAAAACACTATTTCTGAGAACAAATATCCACACTACTTAACTATTGAATTAAAATCTTTTCTGTACAGACATGTTAGTTCTGAAGATCTATATTCACGTATTGCAGTAGTGATCTGTAATCAGCTGCTCTATTAAAATCACTAATCTCCACTTTTTAACAGCATTATTCAGCTGAATGGAGAGATGCCGCAGCATTGTGTTTTAATTAATACAACCCAGCAGGGACACATTTCTTTCAGTGTTTATGATTGTGCCGTAATTCTCGGAGGCCTCATTCAACCCCCTCAATATGTCATGTTTAATCAGTAGTTTATGCCATGAAAAAGACGTAGGCCGCCGCTCACCTCAGACGAATGGCGTCTCTTTTCATCCTCATCGTTTGGCACGCCGGGCTGCTAATGCTCTGCTTCGCCGTGTCTTGTGTTTTCTTCTTTTGCCAATCCTGTAAACAAAGTTATCCTGAAGGCATTTTGTTCCCAGCCGTAAAGTGTCTGACAGTCTGTCCAACACGGCGTCTCGCACAAGCAGAGATTTCTTGACAGGACTCGTTTATAATGACAGCCGTGCTGCATAAAGATCAAAGCCGCTATCAGGCCTTCAGTCCGACGTTACACCGTTTCTGTTTCCGACACAGCGGGAGGAAAGCTTTTCATCTGATGTATTTATTTCTCTGAAAACTGTTTTCCATCACAAGGAAGAAAAAACAAAACAAAAAAGATGCTTTATGTTGACAGAAAGCTCCAAATCCTAAACACCGTCGAAACACAGAGGCACTGACCTGTAAAACACTCACACAATTCCCAGCTCATTACAGGCTTTATGTAAGCGTTTGCTATTTTATAAAGCTATTAAAAGTTTTTAAATAATTATAAGGAGTGAGTTGAATAAGCTCCAGATTTTACCCACTCACTTCTTTCTTTTTTTTCTTTTTCCTCTTTCATTTAATCTTTTATTCCCTGCAGACGGTTTCCTCCAGAGGGACAGATTCAGGGGCAGCGGTTCGGCCCCGACCGACAAGTGTTTCATTGACTCGTCAAAACTTTCCTCTTCTGGGGTTTCAGCTACAAAATGCCTCGTATAAATGCACATCTGAGCAGAGGCCATCGATGGCATATGGCGGGTGAGAATGATTCTTCTCTGTGTCCATTTCTGGTTTTGATGGCGCTAAAATGTCTGAATATGACATTAAAGGTCCCACATTATGCAAAATTCACATTCTAATGGTTTTCTAATGGTAATATGTGTCCCCCATAGCCTCTTTACGAGGCCCCAGAAGTGAGAAAAGTCTGTCGTCTCCATCTACTGCTCCATTTTATAACAGGCCATCCAGAGATCTTCTTTTTATGACATCATACGGGGAAAGAAATACTCTAACTACCGTTAGTGGATACTCACTTTGACCCTCCCACCAGTAGATGAGCCCTGCCCTCCAAGGGCACCATTATTCTATCATCTCATAACTCATAGAATTTCGTTTCGATTCTCTTGAAATTTCACACGTATATTTGGAGGATCATTGCCCTGAATTGTGCCAAATTTCATCTGGATCCGATCTAGGTTAACAATATGGCAGCGCTGAATTTGGGAACTGTTAACATTGAAAAACGTCGTTTGGTGGAGGTTAATGCTCTTGCAGTGCTTTTCTAGTTTCCACTCTACCTTTGATATTTATATTTATATCTGCATTTCTTACCTGCACACTGGCAGGTTGACCTGACGAGGACGCGGCCATTGTAATCAGCAATACTGCGCTGCGTTCACAGTCTTATGTGAAAGCGGGAAACAATCTTTATCCTTTACAATCTGGAATATTTTGCAGGTTTTATATATTGATAATTGGTCAGAATTATTCAAACTAGCCTGTAAAAGTGATCTGTGTCCTCAGCATAACTTTATTTACAGCTATCTGGTGAATACAGTGTGTAGAATGTGTTGAGTTATATCTTTAAAAGTACCCACGGTTCTTGAAGGCAGCACAATCAGAGAGCCCTGAACATTCTTTGCAACCCTGTAACTCACAATGCCACACCCTTCTCAGTGGAAGCCACGCCCCCTCCACCCATTTAAGAGTGAAAACTGAAAATAAAGGATTTTATCAAAAGAATTCTAGAGCTGAATCAAAATCGAATATATGTAGAAAAAACTTTTCATACACTTATTTTTATTTTGAATACAGTGTTTAGAATTTTTCAAATTTTGAAGATCGAACCTTCAACATTCAGTTTCAAAATTAATTTTTTCAATCACTTTTTTTTTTTTTTTTTTTTTTTTTTCAAATGAACAAACCTTTTGGCCTGGATGTAGCTCCCTACAGACACATAAATAGTCTGTTCTCAGTAGAACTCACGAGTGGGACTTTTGGACTAGATACAATTCACTACCAAGGCTGGATTTGGGGATATACCTTAAATACAGTGCTGTTGGACCTCTGACAACTGTGTGAAATTGTTGAAACACAAAATTTACAACCAAACAAAAAAACAAAAAACCCACAAAATGAGGAAGGCAAACGAGTTAAGTGCACATTATCAATGAACAGAGAGATGGCCTCATACTGTTGTATCACATTATTCATTTCACATCTCAATTGTGTGTTTTAATCGGAATTTAGAAACAGGTTCACTTTTTCATTATTTAAATTTTTTTCCTCAAGTAAAAAAAAAAAAAAAAAAAGACTAGAAATAAGGCCTGCTGGGAAAACACACCTCTTACCATTCGTCATGCCATCCCTTTATCACCTCTCAAACCGTGTGGGCGTATACACTTTTATAGATCACGGTCTTGGAGAAATGTACTTGTGCAGAACTGACTCATAATCCACCCACTTTTAACTGTAAACGATATAATGCAAAGTACGATGAAACGTGTGTGCACATGGGTCGTAAAGTCCCTTACATTAGCCAGAATCAGGTATATGCAGTGTTTATGATGGGAAGCCTGGTCAAGGTTAGACTCGAGATAAAATACAATCCCATGTCTGTATGTTAGTAATATTGTACAACCTGATTACCTTTTCTTGAATAATATTTGTGTGAATCAAGATACGGTGGAGACTTTCCCCTCCGTCTTCTGCCTAAATATATGCAGAAAGCCGCAGACTTTCTGGTACTTGCTGATCTTTGACAGTCACTCAGCAGCAACAAGAGAGCCACATGGCACTCAAGGCATTTCCTTAAATTGCAACCGTCAAGAGCAGATGTCACAGATGCTTCACACTTGCATAAAAAAAAAAAAAGTAAACAAAACATCAGCGATGACAGCAACACAATGAGAAATAAAAAAAAAAAATAAGAAGCGCAAATGCACAGAGGCTGAACAAAGCACTTACAAGCAGCCGGATCGTGACCCGCATCATGACTTGGTTCTCACAAATACATTACTGTGTTACATTTAAAAAAAAGAGGCGGGGGGGAGGTATCTCAAGGAAAAAAACACAACATTCCAATTCATTTGAAAGGTAAATATAATTTTCTCGTTAAGAAGGTCTGTAGGATCTAACCACCTACATTCTATATCCAACCAACTGTCACTGATACTTAACTTGGTTTATGCAGCTGAGAGAACTTTTGAAAGCCAATTACTGACTGAGAATGTGGCCTGCTGTGATACTGAAATTTAATAATTGTTCAAAATCACCTGATAAGTTACAAATAAAACGAACCTGTGATTGACGAAAGTATTTCTTGCAAATTTTCTAATACTAATGTGCACATGTGATGAACAGCTCTGAGTGGGTTGGTTTGAGGTTCAAACCACTCTTGCATGGTGAAAATTGATTAATGCTACAAAGTTAGTAGGGCTGTCAATCAGTTTAAAAAAAGAACTAATTAATTTCACAATTTTCTGTAATTAATTGTGATTAATTGCATCTTTTAAACTTAAGACTGAAGCTTGTAATGGGAAATTTATTGATGGAAAGTCATAGACTTAATATAGAATCAACACACACAGAAAGTATATTTAAAGTCAAAGATCATTATGATAACTTTCTTTTAGCTTTGAGTGAACACCTTTTCTCTCCATAGTCAGTAAGAAGAAAAAAAAAACATCTTTCCTATATCCTCTAACAGGGATAATATAAAAACCCAGACTTATATGTTTAAGTGCTGGTCATACCAAAGGTCCGGGGTCAGCCCACACCGAAAAGGACATAAAACTCAGTTAATTGCCTTTTATAACGAGTTAAACATTTTAAATTAATCAAATTAATGTGTTCATTTGGACAGCCCTACAAATTAGCTCTCCACCTCATCCAGACCGAACAAAGTAGCAGTGATGCGGTTCAATAAGGAAAACAATCTAAACAGTCGCTCCATAATTTTGTACTATGCCACAATAATTGACATTACCTCATGGTAAATGCCAATGGAAAAAAAAACACCAAAACACATTCAATTTGCCGGCTGAAAGGAAAAGAATATCGGGGAGGGGGATATTGAAAGATTAGCGTGACGATACCTTCAGGTCTAGCTCTGTAGATTAAAATATAATTGGTTAAATTTTAATCAGAAATGAAGGACCCGCGTAGCTACATGCTGCATGTTGCTGAAGTAATGAATTATTCTGCTTGGGAAATATATAACACGGCCTCAACAAGTGGTCACCGAGCAGTCGGCACAATTTTGCGCTTCAGGCAAATGAAGTTCAGAATGAACTGATGCAATAAAGAGTAACAATGTTTTCATTATCAGCCACTGCTGATTTCTAATCTACTGTATAAAGGTACTGTGATTTCCCTGCGAATACTCTCCACATAGGGGAGCCTAATTAGTAATCAGTACAAGTGCTCAGTGCTCATAAAATACAAAAAAAAAAAAAAGATGATCCGCAGAATACCGTTCATTCTTTCCAGCAGCTGAAGCTGAGGTTTTCAACAAAGTGCTGCTATTTAAATCAATACATCCCTCATTACAGAATGATGAATATTTCATCAGCGAGACTATTACTTCAAATGAATAATTTAACTGTGTTATATCAGTCAGGGTTGGGGGTTCAGTGGTACCTTGGTCCCTCAGCTTTTAAACCCAATCACTCATTATGAAGCCGTCGAAAAACGCAGCATAACCTTCCGCCACAAAGGTGGCGGATCCGGTTCAGAGATTGTTCTCTCAGAAAATGCCAGGGTCATGGTTCAAACCAGTGACAGTACAGATATCCTCCGCTCCAATTAGCCGTGATGCACACGGCAGGTTGTATCAGCAGCATTTCTCTTTATCATAATGAGCTTCATGGCTGGGTGAATCCCATCTGCATGGCGTTGGCGCTCATTAGAAATACCGACCTGGCAGAGCGTTCTATCAGACGCTCGGAGGCTATAAAAGGATAAATAATGTTCCAACTAGTGTTTAAGGGCAGTATGGACAAGAACCAAGCACAAAAATTAAGGACAATTAGGTTTGATGGACTCTTTCTAAAGTAAAATAAACTACACTGAACTAAACTGTAAACTATGGCTTTTTTTTTTTTATATATTTTCATTTTTGAAGGTGCATTTGCAAGATCAGCAACAGAGTATGTGGGTTAGTTCCATTAAAACGTTAAGAAATCCCAATAAGCTTTTCTTTGCTGTCGGCTCTTTTTGCTGCTTCGGAAGAAGACTGAGAAAAACAAATCTGAGGAAAATGAATTTAATTGAATCTGTGAAGTCAGCCATAGAAATTCAAGGTATTATCTTTACACAAATATATCTAGTAATGAGGTAAAACACATTTGTTTAAAAAAAAAAAAAGACATTGATTGTCTGTCTTTACTGTGTTTCGTTCATTATTTCAAAACAACAAATACTCCAATACCCATGAGCCGCCAGCATTCCCACAGATGGATAGATTGCAGACATGCAAAGTTAAAATTAAGCCTGCTTAACTTGGATTTTATTTTTCATGTAAAAAAAAAGTAATTTAACAAGTTATATCAATACAGATAAGTGAATTATGCAAAAAGTTATTTTTTTTTAAGTAGATCTTGTAGATTTTTTTATTAGTGTTTATTTATCAGCCCCTCCCATACAAACAACCAAAAAATTAATATACTTTATTCTGAAGTTCTATTTCCATATAAATAAACTCACAACAGTGACTTAGCTACTTACAAGCTCGCCACAGCCCTGAAATAACAAACATTTTTTGAAAATCAAATAATTTACAACAGGTAAACACAATTCATGCCACCTCTAATCTTTGGCACAGTTGGTACATTCCAGTTAATTTACTATTAGATACCATTAAATGATTAAGGACCTCCTGTTTGTCAGTCACACTTGGAATTAGATGATCTGGAGTGAACATGTCAAACATTCTGGACTCAGAACAAGCATATGTAAGTGTCTTACTCTCTTTGAGCCCAATATGCACCAATATACAAGTATTTAATGGCTGAGGTGGGTAAAATTATGAGAACATGGATATTTGCAACCAATTAACCAACTAGTTAGCATGCTAGGCTAGCAGGCCGAAGCCTAGACTCTCTTATTCAAAGTCCAAAGCCAAAAACAAAGGAAGAAACTTGTAGCCTCTCAGTGTGCACCGGCTACCACCGTAACACGCTTCCGTCTTTGTAATCCTGGTGAAAGTCACAGTACTGGAGCTTCACACCACAAAACCAGCCGGGAGCAGAAGCCTGCTAACAGGTGTGGTGATGAAACAGATGAGAATGTGTTGCTCTGCCTGGTGGATGGAAAATTTCCAACATGGCTGTGTGCAAAACATGCAACAAGGGAATTTCCATGTCACGGAAGAAATTCAAGGTTTTTATATCACCCTCAATTTGTAGCTGCAAGCACGTGCCTAACTTTAAGGTTATTCAAAGTGTTATAGGTAAACAACAGACTTATTTCCATTAAAAACAGCTTTTTTTCCCTGGCTCACAGAGAACTTTTTAAGGTAAATTAACAACAGAAAATTAAAGTCAAACTCGAATCCTCTGGTTCGCTAACTTCAGCTTAATCTTCCACACTCGGAGAAGCACTGATATAAAAGATAATTTTAGGCTAAGTTACTTGTTTTATTAATAATGGCCCATCCCTTGCAGTACTTTGCCTCTTTCAATCTCTCCCTTTTTATCCTTTCTTAATTTTCCGCCTACACAGTCCACTATAGTACCCTCTCATGTGCTGAATGACTGCCCCATGATGAACCCAAGCATTAAAGCCCAAGTTTTAAACGTTTTATATACTTATAAAAAAGAAATCCTTTATGAATCATTTAATCCTTGAAACACATGTACAGCTCCAAAACGACCAAAATTGTGGCGCCTTTAACATACACTGAGTCCATAGCCGTGGAAGTAAATATGAAATAAAAGTGAGACGATATCTTTATTATCAGTGACATCAATTTTACTATCATACATTAAATATCGAGTGAGTAGATTTTAACCTTCGGGATTTCTGCGGGGGAAAGAGATGAATCCTCTTCTCCCTTCTGAAATTCATCAAAATGGAGATAAGAGGTCTTTCAAGTGTTGAGCTGTGCTGGGTATTAAGTAACACAAGGTCGAATTCAGTGTTCGTGTGAGATTATGGAAATGTCAGTCAACTGCTTTCCTCTTAACTTTGCAGTGGGGAATAGTGAGAGCACGCTGGTTAAGAGTGTCACACACAGATAGACGTGTTGATTGTATGAGGGGCACCTATTTCAGCCACATGCCTGCTCATTTGTAGTCTTTCAATCAGACAGGTTGTAATTTCTGGGTAATTACTCCCATTAGTGTGGATTGCTCTTGTGTGGCTCGAGTATGTGGCGACATAAAATTGTGAATGCAGAAACTGGAGGCATCGGCGTCTCGCGCATTGCAATCTCCTGCTTTAAAAGGCTGGCGACGCCTCCCCGAGAGGGAGAGCCAATATACCGGTATCAAAGCAAATATATCTGCTTTATCCTTCTGGGGAGTTTGAGAGCTGAGGTGGATTTAGTTTCTGGCATTAATGCAAACAAAAAGCATCCGAATGTTGCAACATTTTATTTACAGGTGCACGACATTGTTCGAGTTGTCTTTATCTTTTGAGTTTTTGACATTTACTCTTTGTGTGTTGCGGTCGAAAGTTGAGCGACTGGTTGGTATTGTAGTATATTTTTCAGTAAATAAATTCAAATTTTATGACAATGTGTTCGTGATAAGGGGGGAGAAACAGGTCTGGCAGAGTGACTCTACATTTTTGCCAAACAAAGTGACCAACACCGGGTGGACATCTTACATGAGCAGAAGCATTACCAGCAGATGCAGGGGGAAGAGAATTCACACATTATTTAATGGTTTCCACTTCCCACAATAGATGGTGGGGGGCAGATCAATAGTCACTGGAAAATATATAACTTGTTTTGCACCATAATGCTGTTCTTGTCAACTAGTGCACTAAATTGGGATGAAACAAAACTTCAGCTCATGACTTTTGAAGTTCCCCACGAAAACACCCCTCCAGCAGTCTGAAATACGATAAATAGTCATTTGTTTCCTGCTAGTGTCAATATCCCAAAACATAAATAGATAGAGTTTATTAGGCCTGAACAGGAGAGGAGACCCCCAGACAGCTGCTTGCCCCCACAGCTGAAAACAAAATCCTAGAGGAAACACTGTTTGTAGTGTATTTTGGTGAACAGAGCACAAACTGGGTGGCCGAGAAGGGTCACTACAGTACAACAAAGTTACAACACCAAAACAAAAGCAGCAACATTAAATACAAAAGAACCAAAAATGAAAAAATGCTTCAACAAAAAATGAAAAAGTTACAACTTATACAAAAGTTACAAGACAAATACAGAAGTAAAACATGAATAAAAATGGTAGAAAGAATAAAAACCCTAATTCTAAGCATCAATACTAAACCTTAAAATGAAAAAAAAAAAACAAGTGCAAAAGTTAGAAGACAAATACAAAAGTCCCAATACAACACAGAAGTTACAACAGAAATGCGAGCAGGTTATTTTCGAGCTCGATTTAAACTTCTCGAATGTGTTAGTGTTTTATATTTTGAAGAGTCTGACAGGCTTTTCAGACAACAACAAGAAAAGCTATTACACCAGCAGTTTTTTTCAAAGTATGTTTTTTTTTTTTTTTTTTTTACGTTTCATGTACCAAATGATTTAGAAAGAAAACAAAATCTGTAATCAGACTTGTTTCTAACTGTCTCGCCCTGAGTTCAGATCTCATCTTTACTTTAATGCAGATCCATTTTTCTTTTTTCTCTCCTTTTCTTTCATTAATGATTCCCACCTCACAGTTCCTCCTCGGACTCCCGCCCGTCCTCGTAGGCCTGACCTCGCCGCCGCACATTTCCCGCGTCTTCAGATTCGGACGCCTGCAGGACTCTTGAGGCGGCTCCAGACGAACTCGAGGCAGAAATATCCCTCCGCCCTCGTCGGACCGCTCGGCACCGCTGGCGTTTTCTGGAGGTAATTTCCCTGACACAAGGTTCACAAAAGAGATTTCAAACGGTACCAGGCCGCCTGCAGAGTGCTCACCGCTGCTAGATGGTGAATGGATTTCACTTATAGAGCGCTTTTGCACAGCATGTGTCAATCACATTCGCACACTCACACGCCACTGGAGGCAGTTGCCACACTAGGCGTGTTCAATGTGCCTTAAGCTGATGTGGAAAATCTTAAGTTTCCCTATTTGTTATTTTATTTATTTATATTTTTTTACTTTTGGCTTACTTTGGTGTGTTGTGACGATCTGCTTTGAGCTCACTTCCTGTTTTATTTTTGTACCCAGACACTGTGCACATGGTTTCACACCTCACTTCATGTTTCCTCACTCATCTGCACTTATTTTCTCATCAGTCTATTTACTTACACTTGCTCATTCATTATTTTGCCAGATTGCTTTTATATTTAGGACCCGACATTTTGCATACTTGTTAAAGTGAATATGCCATTTGGAAACCCAACTTCGCTAACATCAGGTTAAACTTTATCGCAGACACAGTTGGTGCAACAAAATTATACAATAAAGTACCAGCGATCAGTGCTATTTTATGCTCAAGATGGAAAAAGCATTCCATAGCTATATGTTGTCCTGCGCCACGATACATTACAGGATACTGTATATTACACCATACATATTGTAGATGAGACGCATGTGATACCATACATGATGATGTACATGATGGCGCACCTGATACCGTTTGCTTGTAGTTGTTTGTCTCCGAGGGTCAGATATGAATAAATATGAAATGTTGCCAGGTCTTGGGGAATAAGACCCAAACAAGCAGCTTTCTCTCAACAATGAATATGAAATTTAAATAGAGAAAGAAAAAAAAAAGGAATTGACTTGCTGAGATTGTTAAAACATTTTTCCAATAAACAGAATGACGTATGTGAACATGAACAATTCACATTTAAACTCCTATCGGGAAGTAGATTACACACTGTGCCAAACAATTTGCACTTCATTGTTGAAATGAAACATCAAACCAATATTTGTTACTGGAAGAAGAAAAAACAAGTATAAATCGACTTAAACACATTCAAATAGACCGATTTATTCCAGAAGCCGTTTGAATCTCTGTTCCATTGTCGTCATCGCTTTTTCTGCCTTTTGTTGTGTGAAACGGAATCAAAACGGCTCTTGGAAGCACCGTCTGCTCCCCGCTGACACATTGTGCTCCCTCCATGTTCTTAACATGTTGTTCGCCACGGAAGCAACAGTCTCGGTTTCATCGCATGGTGCACGTCGAGGAACATTCCGGGTCCACAGAGAGCCGCTTGAATTAAACAGCTTCAAATGGTCTTCATGAAATTTACATTAGAGACAATTTACAGATGCGAAAGGCTTAACAACGTGTGAATTAAACTTTCACCAGAAACTAGTGTATACATGCAGAAAAAAGGATGGGGGGGGGGGAAATAGGGAGAAGTTCAGAATGTTAATTGTTTTTATTTGCCACAACGTTAAGACCATCTGGAGGATATTGTGCTCGTTTTGTCGCATCCCACAGATGTTTTCGGGAATGGGTGTGGTGGGTTTTTTTTCAGCCGTTTACTACACCTGTCATGGCTGATTGGTGTATTTGACAATGATAGAATG
>OMNM01061143.1:0-12113 GCA_900302745.1 Parablennius parvicornis | reverse complement strand
CAGAGGGAGGGACAGAAGCAAGTGAACACAGAGGCAGGCTCAGGGAGAAACACAGAGGAGGTGTGAAGCAAGAGGCCTGTGGGAGGGATGTGGCCACTGTCAATAAATGGCTGTGTAGAGTAATCAGAAAAGTGATAATTCAACAGTCTGTCAAGTAGATGTAAACACTGGCGTGTGTCTTAATTATATTACATGCAGCCGTCTATATTATGAGGAGAACAGAGTTTATCCTGATTACTTGGTTTAAATATGAAGATTTGAGCGTGACCACTGTGCTAATTTATTCAGTCTTCAAAATCACTTTTTAGTTTTCAAATATAAATACATGGACTGCAGCTCTCAATCAACTCACATGTTTTAATACCCATTTCCACACAGCTCTAATTTCTCAATCGGTCTGTCCAAACTATTTCAACCCTTTGAAATTTGACTACGGCTTCATCACCTGCAGTAAGACATCCCAGATTTATCAATATGACAGTGAGCATTGGCCAAACAAAGTGTAATTAGAGATCTCAGGCCTCAGCTTTTGCCTCAATAAAATTACACCAAATAAGCAACCGGCATCATTATTTGACAACTTCTGACATATTCTGCATGGACAATGGCTGCCACATGAGGTGCTCAACACCGATCAGCAAATTGTGGGATTGAAGAAGCATGATTAGACATGTGGGACCGAACCATGAACGGTGAGATTGGAAGATGACCCACATGGATAGCAGTTATCAAGCTTATCTTACTCTGAGGAAATCATTGGTTTGAGTTCAGTCCTTTCAGTGTTAAGTTTGCATGTTCTCCCTGTGCGAGCATCCTTGTGTACTCGGCGCCCTTCTCACAACTAATACAGATCTGGGACATTCAACACTCACAATCGGATGAGACATGAATAAAGGGCAAGCCAAAAATGAAATTAAACTTTTTGTGCCACAGAAAAAGATAAACAAAATAGATGTCACATTTTCTTTCCTGTAAATACATTTGAAGACCACTTGAAAAGAACTTGTTTCTCCTTGTAACATGAAAAGCTGTTTTGTAGTTGCCAGAAAATATAAATGTCTTCTTCCACCGCTGGCCATGTAGCTGTTTTTAGACACTCAGCTCTCACTGTGATTTGTTTTTTTGGTGTGCCCACAAAAATCAAAGCACAGGCAGGAATGCCAGTGAGATATCACACCACAGTACAGTAAAATCAAAAGAGTGTTAAGCAAGCCACCATAGGCTCTTCTGATCAGATCATGTTTGCTCCCATTTCAACCTTGAAATAATCCAGTCAAGGAGCTGATTTGAAAAGCTGCAACAGTCAGAGAAACGCTGTAATCTTGTCCAAATCGAATTACAGTGCTAAATGCCCAGCTTGTGTTATATGGTCAACCTGCTCATAACATTTCACCACCAACCATCTAATAATTCCAATTTCCAACTTTATGATATTGAATTCCCATATATGATCGAGTAATGGAAATTAATGAATTCTTTATCAGTGTTAAACGGTGCTTGACAGTCTGAAATGATGTGATATTTCCAGACTTCCTCCTCAACATGAGGCCATCCAAAGATAACATCTGATTATTGATGCTGACCTCTGCCCGTTTTTCCTGTGGTGTTTATTCTAAATTATAAGTGTGACTGTGTTTTTTCAAAAAAAGACAATTAACAAAGAGACAAATGGTAAAAAAAAAAAAAAAAAAAAAAGTAATTGTCTGACCTTAACTTCACCAGACACACAGCTATAATTCAAAATTAATTTTGATTAATTTCATCCTTGTCTTCAAAATGCCATACATTTTTAAAAAGAAAAAAAAAGAAAAAATTGTGCCTTAAACGCATTGGATAATCCCAATCACAGCAATAATATATTCAATTCATTATCAAAAAGAAAAAAGGGAAACAGAAAATAGCCACATTAAGTGAGCTGTTATGATGGAAGATGAGTTTTAATAACAAAAAAGAATAAAACAATTACCCAGCAATCAAACCAATGAACCCATTTGCATTAACTGGGAGTTATCAGACAATTGTCATAATGCACGAGTCGTTTCCGTCCGTTATCAAATTTTATTGTATTTTTGGACATAATGCCTACAATTTCAACGGTAGCTGGGTTCAAGGTTTTTAATTCTTTTATGTGAAATGTGTTTGTTTTGGGGTTTTTTTATTCAAGATGTCTTTTCTCATTCCAGTATCATACTGTTTCCCGGACCAATTGCTCCATCTTGGAATACAGTTTCCACAGTGTGCAACAATTCATACGGGAGAGGTCAAAGTAATATCCACATGGACGGCAGGACGGAAGGTTTCGCAGCAAAAACGTTGACCAAAGTGTTTCTGTCAGCTTACTTTCTTTTTTTTTTTCCATCCTGACGCCATGTGTTCCCCGAGTCAGTGACGCACATGCACCCGGTCATCCATGTGATGTAAACAGAAACATGATTCATCAGACCGGGCCACCTTCCTCCATCGTCCTGTGTTTCACTTCGGATGTTCACGTGACCATAGTTAGTGCTTTTGACGGTGGACGGAGGTCAGAATGGTCACGCTGGCTGCTCCGTGGCTGTGCAGCTGATTACGCAACAAACTGTGATGCGCTGTGTGTTCGGACACAGCTTTACCTTCGGCAGCAATTGAAGCTCCTGTAGATTTGATTGAACCGGAGGACCCAGCTGTCACTCTGGACGTGCATCTTGACTCTTGACCCCTGTTGTTGGTTCATGAATTTTTCTTTCTTTAATCAGATTGGTAACACTTTCAAGAGCTGCAGCTTTGGTTGAGCGTTGACCCCCAAGTGTCAAACTCTTACACCTGACCACTTTCCCAGCATCAACTTTGAGGACAAAATGTTCATTTGCTACCTGATCACACACTGTAAAAGCAGTCAAGATAAAGGGATCATTTTCCTGTCTGTGCTCGTAACGTTCAGTATGATGTTCGCTTTTCTGATGTAAAATCTATTTCTTGCGCCTCTACGAGGTCGACAGAACAATTTCCTGTAAAAATACCCAACAAGCAAAATATAACCATTTAAATAAAATGACTAAGCAGCTGATTTGTAATTCAATTGAAAATGTCAAAGGGACACATTTATAATCTTTATCTGCACATTAAATGTATATGTAATGGAAGGGTGTTCTAATAATGCAGGTGGCAAAATACCAAAATACCATCACGTTATTATTAGCTTGCCAGTGGGTGAAGAATACCTCAAGCGCAACCTTGGTACACACTCAATCCTGGCTGCCACGGCTTTACAAGACATATATTCCACGGCATTGGTCTAATGTCACCAACAGCAGCCAAGTCTCAAGGAAATGTCAATGACAAGGAGAGAGCTGCGAGTGGGTAACTTAAGAATGCTGCAATTTATGTTGAGCTTTAATGCGATCATACTCGGCCTCGCCACAGTACGCAGCCAATATACGCTATACCTCGCGAGCCGGTATAAACCTATCTCATGCTTCACACGCTCTGTCATTCATTTCATGAGGGCCTCTTTTGTTGTTGATTTCTTCCTGTCAGTCAAAATCTTCAGTTTTAAGCTATTCACACAGCATGACCTCCTTGGCAATCCCGCTGTAGGGCCAAGCTGAGCGCAATCACACACCAGCTCTGCGTGGTCTCCGGTCACATATCATCAAATGTGCTGATATTCAAGTTTCGTTTCAGAGTTGGAGATTCAATTTTGAGGTGGCGTTCGTGGATTGATCAGCGGGCCTCAGTAAAAACACTGCAGGAAAAAAAATTGTGTAACTTGAGACGCTTGCTGATGGAAAATATCCAAGGGACCCCAATAATGGACCCAACTGACAGCACTCTAATTCAATCACGTGTGTTGCAGTTGCAACTATAAGCTGCCTCCAAATACCCCCAGTTCTATTTTAAACCCTGTCCAACAATGACAGACTAAGAAGACTCCACTATGCCTGAAAAAACATTACGCAAAAGGAAAGAAACCAAACACCCGCAGCTCTCTCTGTCTGGCATGCGTATTTCAGAATGTGTATTTCAGTGTGCATGCATGTGCAGGGCTACATGCCTCTGCGTGGCCTCAGTGTGCTATAAAGGCATATTCATTTGTGTGTGCGCTGTTACGTATACGTGGCTGTGTTTGGCACAATTCGCTGAAAAAAAAATGTGTTGATACGGGAAATATTATTCGGCAATATAAATGAATGAGTAAAGCTACAGCTTAATCAAAGTTTTTCAAACAGTTTAATTCCTTTCCCATGTAAATATGGCAGAAAGGAGAAATTAAACACATTTGAAGGGATTTCCTACAAGATTGAGGGTGTTTTTTTTGTTTTTTTTCCTAATCAGAGCGCGCTCGTGCCCTACAGCTGTTGTTTACTATTAATGCAGGATTAGGGCCAAGTTTCACCGGGGAAGTTCCAGGAGACTGTGCTGATCGGAGGGTTGTTCTCAGAATGGCTGAGTCTTTCAGATCATTTCTCGCGGAGTGTCAAAGCGACGGGGACAAAGATCCCTTTCCTCGTCTGCTCTCTAGCCACGAGACTAGAAAGACAAATAGGCACATGCCATTACATCCCTCCAATAAGGACTGTCTTAATCTAAAATTACATCCTGAGTTTGTTTGCTTTTTGTTGTTGCTATCGATTTATGAATATCAGGGTTTTAAAAAAAAATGCCGCCTGCCTGGTAAGACTCGGTTCCATCAATAATGCAGCTACAGTATCTGTGTCCGCACAACAAACGAACAACACATTGGCATCTCCATTATTCATGAAAGATTCCACCTGTAGCAGCTCAGCTGCATTATGTGCATCCCATAGGAAGAAGCGGCTCTCTGCGAGCCAATAAATGAAAGCATGTGTAGCTGCTATTCTAACGTTCAAGCAATTAAAGCCAACATCCGTCAGTGCGGCCGCAACTTGTTAAATTACAATATTGCTTCACTTTCTGATTTAACAATGGAAAGCAGAGTCACTTTTAAAACCGCAGCGGGCACCCAGGTCTTCGCTGTTGTTCTTTATTCCTGGAACGGAGAGGGCAGAAAGGAGCTTTCCACCAGTGACTAGAATAGCAAAACAAGAAAAGGGCTGCTTATCTCTGGGACCACAGACGGGGACAACTTACCTTTAAGTGTTTTAATGTAATTCCTTTATTCAACTGAATCAAATTTGTGTATTAAAATAACTAAAAAAGTGCAGTTTCTTATTTCCTTAGAATATAGCATTTGTGGGATATCTCAAAGCAAATTTGCCAAATTTACCTTTTGAGTCGCAGTCAGCAGTGTGTTTCAACAATGGTCAACGTAATCATTCGAGAAGAGACGACACATTCATTTCAGTATTCTGACTTCATGTAGAGAGAAACACGGAACCGACAGGAATGTTATTCAACAACATCCCTTCTATATGTTATCAAGTCTCTGGCACTGAAATGTATTTCTATTAAAATATTTTGCAGTGTTGGAGGTAAAAGTTATATAGCGCATACAAAACGATAAATGTAGCTCATATTAAGAAATCTACATTGTTGTTATTGTTTCAGTATTCTCAGTAGTAGATCAATCCTCTTTCATTGTGAAAAAAAGAGCTGAAAACAACACCGTGTATAGTGCGAGAGCATACATTCACTCGTAAAACGATATTGATTAATTGGATTTTTTTTTTTCTTCAGATTTATGGGGCCTGACTTCAAGAAGGAGTGATGAATTAACCATTAGCATCAATGGTCAAAGCGTCTCCGGCGAGTCTGAGCTTCTGCCTCGCCGGCAGCAGCCCAGGATTTGCTTCGGGCAAACAAATCCCCACTGGGTTAATTCCTCTTTAAACTTGAAGAGCCAGTTGAGGATTACCCTTTTAACTATCAATCTCGATGTCACATATTTAAATCACACCATTGTCTACAGCGCCAATGAAGGTTTAGTATAATTATGCCTGTGAAAGCAAATGTGTAAATAGAAGTGAAATACCTCATAACGTACTGCACCCACAACCTTCGCAGTGTCACGACAGACGACCCTTGCTCTTATATGAACCGGCAACTACAGGGTCACGGCCCGTCAGGAGGTGAAAACTAGGTCAGACTTTGTGACAGAGAAGAGGCCCAAAGGCGAGAAGAATTATAACATGATCCAAACTGACAACGCATGCGTATATGCAAGTTGTATGCGTGGGGTCACGAGTGTACTGTTTTACAAGCACGGTTAAGGTGAAAGCTGAGGCCATAATGAACATGAATATTATTAAGAAAACAAAAAGAATTAAGTATTTTCTTATCCGTTTTATTGTAAAACACCAAAATTCTTGACTTATAATAGACTAAACCACTGTAGGAGTGATTGCTAATTTTTATTTTTTTTTAAGTCTGTAGCTAGATCAACCAAAAAACTAAAAATTTGTCGTGTGGTTTTCAGATTCACCACAAAACCATGAGTCATCTCAATCATCCCATCTATTCCTTGAGGAATAAAATGCGACCATTTTCCTGGAGTGAAATCTCCCCTGCTTTCAGCTGTGGTTCTTTTCAGACTGTTCTGTCTTGCATTTCGGCTTTGCCGCCATATTTGAGCGGCGTGTCACAGAGGTTGCACAGACGAGCAAAGCACCACCTGCGTAGCACACACCACCTAAATGTCAGACTCCTAATACCACTAATGGTGTGTGTGTGTGTGTGCGTGCGTGCGTGCGTGCGTGCGTGCGTGTGTGTGTGTGTGTGTGCGTGTGTGTGTATGTGCGTGCATGTATGCGTGCGTGTGTGCGTGTGTGTGAATAAAAACGGAAGGTCCAGAGCAGGCCTTGAGAAAGCAGTAAATCACATTATGCATTGCAATCTCAATATATCACAGCCGCTGCCACTCTGCCCACCGACTTCTCACAACTGTTCCAAGTCGCCGTGCTATATTTTAGCCTTTTCAAAATAAAATAAATAATTAAAAAGAACAAAGCCTACAAGGACAATGTAGATTTGGGATCATTTTATCTAAAGTAAAAAAAAATACATAAATATATGTATATATAAAAGTTTTCATTCTTTCTGTTATTGGAGCAGTATTGGAGAGTGTGGAAAGGAACGCAATGACGAGACTGTGGAAGGCCGAACAAGGCTAAGACGGATCCTCTTTATCTATTTATAACAAGGAGATGTATTTCCCGACTCGTGTGTCTTTGTTCTTATCGCCTAGCATGCATTTTTAAATCGTATAAACCCTGTATTTCTCACACCCACACGCACACCTCGCCAAGAACGGGCCGCTTTGATCGACGGCGAGCGTGGCGGCAGTGGTCAGAGGCTGCGTGTCGGAGTAATTACAGAGCAGCCATGTTTGCAGGCCAGGGCTAGTCCCGCAGGAAGAGGAAACGGCAGCGGCGGTGTAGCCTGCATAGGTAGGGTTTCACCTCGGGAGACGCCCCGCCTCCGCTCCCCATTCACCCGACTGTCATGCGAGAACACACAGATGGCTAATTTCTCCCGCGACCCTCGTCAACTTTGACCCTGACCCCTTTCGCAGACGGGTGAAAGGCTCCTTCTCTGGTGAGGCGGGAGAAGGTGACGTTTTCCATTTTCACCCCGTGAGCGGAGGTCAGCTCCGCAAAGAAGAATCACCGTGAAGTGAAGAGTAGAGGGGGGGAATTATTATTTTCATTGATGTTTAAAAGCCGGAAAATTCAGACTTCACGCTGACTATCTTCATTCCAAACCTTTAACAGAGTGAAACGAGCGGGGAAGGCGACTCATAGTGATTATATGCAAAAGAAGAGGTGTAAAACCGATTTTAGTTCAGATGAAATGGGAGTACCTTTAGATACTGTTGAGAAGTGTTAAGATTTCTCTGAATTTTAGAGGAAATGACTCAGTGTTGTGTCAATGTAGATACTGGTTTGCTAACTTCAGTAGATATTTCTGCAGCGCAATGCTAATAACAGTGCTGCAGTTTTAAAATCTTTCAATGCATTTGAATGTTTCAACGCAATAGTGACATGTCTTTTGCTTTTTTATTTTTTATTAGACAAGTGCAATAAAGCTGTAAAGTTGAAAAAGACATTGGTAACTGTTAAGAAATAACAAGTGAAAAAAACAACATCAAAAGAGCGATAAAAGATTTTCTGTATAACTAAATAATAACTTTTATGTAGCACTTTTCAGAACAGTAGTTTCACACAGTCCTTTACAGTGAAAACCCAAACAAAACAAAGCAAAAAAAAAAAAACTAAACTTAAGTGCATTAGCAAAAAATAAATGAATAAAAGTGTTATGTTCACTTGGTTGTTTGACACTTTAATGTCCTGCTACTCCAATTTTTGGAAAGGTCAATGAACTGATCAAATCTTCCTCACTACTCAGCTGTGGAAGAAAGAAAGAAAGACAGAACAAAGAAAAGAAAAGAAAAGAAAAGAAAAGAAAAGAAAAGAAAAGAAAAGAAAAGAAAAGAAAAGAAAAGAAAAGAAAAGAAAAGAAAAGAAAAGAAATATGATACATGCCGGGATTCTGGGTTGCACGCTTGTCTCACAGTAAAAAAAACCCCGGGTTTGAATCTGGGACTCAAGGCGGCCTTCATATTTTGAAGTTTGCATGGTCACTATTTGCATGTCTGGATGTTTTTCTGTGTACTCTGGTTCACTCCCACAGTCTAAAAGCCAGCATTTGATGTTAGTTGGAAACTCTAAATTAGTTGACCTTTTTAGCAAAACTTCATTACACAAGTAAACACACAGTTCTATGTCAGACTGAGAAAAGTAAGCAGCAGTAGCTCTAAACCTTCGTGAAGTTTTTGTGGAATCTGATCGGGATCATGAAAACCGAGAGCAGGGAGTCCACAAAGACAAAAAAAATTGAAGCAAACAGATGAATAAGGTGAGAGGAGGCGAAAGCCTGTGGCATTGGGAGCACTTGTCAGCATACTTCTGTTGCTCATGTTCACTTGAGACAATGCGTCGCGGAGCAGCTGCTAAGCTAAGCTGTCTCCGATTCCACGCCTCCTTTCTCAGATCAGAGCACAGGGCAGCAAAACTATTCAGAACAATATCGAGCCTCTGTCCATCAGGGCCGAGCGTCGTAATCACTGGACTGATGCGGACGTCAATCATCCAGCTGATCAGAGGTGCTGGACAACACAGGGAAAATACAGGATCAGCCCATAATGTGAGATTAAGAAGATGGATTATGATACAGAAATATTCATAAAATTTACCAATACTTTATATGGTCACAGATAAGTACTTACTGCTAATACAAGCCACACATTTCGTACTACAGTTGTTTGGGTTTTTTTTGACAATGGAAGTGCTGAAGTGGTGAATCTGAGCTTTTTATTGTGAAGCTGTCACACAAAACATAGAGGTTTTGTGTAACTGCAGTTAGGGTGGACAATGATCATTTATCACCCGTAAGAGGTAGGTGGCCCCAGCAAGATGTTATGTAAAGAGCTGCAGCTGCTTCCACGGTTCAGCCTGGAAACCTGCTCACATGTGATTAAAAAGACCACATTATGGTCAGACTTTCATTTTTTCAGGAAATTGTTGTATTTGTTACACTGGCTGAAGCTTATTTTAGCAGCACCAGGAACTCACCTATTGTAACCATGGTAACCAGACTTGTTTCAAAGTCAGACAAGGTTAAAATCTTGAGAAATAAAAAAATAATAAGATAGGAAAGTTGGCCCAAAGCAATTGATGCTGCTAATATTATTTCAACATTTACATAACAAACTGGAGGTCTCACACATTTTACATACTTTTTTCATCACTGCTGGAAAGTTACACCTCTTCAATGCCACTGATCTAAAATATTCACAGGTTGATGATAAACAAGTGCTTTTGTATTAAACCATTTTCTTAATTCAGTGATTCTTGTCAGCCTGTTTTTAGCGGGTTGCTAATCGAGCAACTCAGGCAGGATTATGAGGCTTGAATTTCATGAAATAAGTGGGGAATAAACCGTCATTGTGTTTTGTTTGTGCAGAGGGATAGTGGAACATAAAAGAATGAAACCATTGAAATTGAAGAGGCTTCTCGGTGGAGATCTCATTTTATTTCACATTTTTGCACAAAAACACAGTTCACTCTGAGGAAAAAAAGCTGAAGTTAAGAGTTTTAATTAAAAAGCAGCTAATTGTGCATTTAAAGAAGAATATTTCCCTCTTTCTACTTTCTCAAATGACTCTAGAATTTGAATCAATTCAGTCATTTGCTATTAGTTTTGTTGATTGTCATTAAGGAGGTGGGGAAAAAATAACTACTTCCCGAACCTGATAGTGATCCCCTGTGCTACTTCTGGAGGCAGTGTCACATGAAACACTGAAATGTATTTGTTTGTTTTACTGTATTTGTTGGCCTTGGCTGCAGCATCATCTCTGCTGGCAGACATGTAATTTAGATTTTTCCTGATCTTTGGGCCTCATGCTGATTGGATGATGTACAAAAAATAAAATTAAAAGAAAAAATGAAAGAGTAGAAGAAGACATTACAGTAAAACCGACTGTGGGCTGTGATAGCTTCTTCCAGGCACAAAGTAAAGGTAAATTAAGTTAGATATAATCAAATATTCATCAATTTATCTTTCTGGAATAACTTAATAACCCTCTGAAGGGAAACAAAAAAACAAAACTAAGGTTTTTTTCAACTTGGATTAAGGACAGTTAAATTGCCCAAAGCCCACCATATTGCAGCAATTCATCAGAATTGTATCCACTCACTGTTTTCTTAAGACATATACACACATCTGTCTTATGAGTGCTGCCACCTGAGCAGTTTACTAAAGCAATGTTTCCTAACCTGTAGACCTCCTGGAGGAGTTACAAGGCCTCAGCTGCTCTGAGGAAAATTACATTTTGTTCAAGAAAACCATGACATAGTCTTTTCACAGATATAGATCAGGCCTGGAAATTTTAATGTTAGTAAGAGTCGATGTGTCTGCCTTTGTTTGGCTTCTTGGTAAATCAGTTTTCCCCTGAGCACAGTTTCCTACAGAATACTAAGGATTCAGATATTTCTTTGCAAACGTGTCAACCGAGCCCCCCTACTGACCGCTGCTCTGTGTGAGAAACTTTCCTTCGCAATCTCTGTACTGCCAGGGTAATCTTGAGTCTGCATTAAATAGATGATTGAAACATACTCCTCGGATTATACTGTATAAATCAAACCTTTAAAAACATGACTTATTGAAAGAAAACAGTCAATAATGTACATAAAACTATACTATAGTATTTTCAATGCAAATAATTTCACATTAAAGCGACATCTAATTATCACTGATATTAGTTAAACATAAACCAACAAATGCAGAGTATAAAATGTCTAAGATATTTTGCATGGTCACATATTTAAAGATTTCTATGTGACAGTGACACATTCCTCATGAAAAAAACAAAAACCTTCTACCACATTCAAATCTTAGATTTATCGCTTGCTGCTGATTTAGGGAAGTTACAGAGATTAAATTTGTTACTGTCAGTTAGTCTGAATCTCCCAGGCACTCTTCTTAATAAAGACAAATTCATAATCATCATCATCATCATCATAAAGAATAAGGAAGGAGTGTAGTTTTTACAAAGACTGAGCTAATTTTAATCAGGCTCACAATCTTCAGTGAGATTGTGTCCTACATTGTTTTGGCTGCTTCTGTCTGCAGGACAAATGATGTTACGCCAGATTTGTTGGATCCCTGACATTCACTGAGTGTGTTTATGGGCCCCAAAGAAGGAAACCTGTCGATTCTGAACACTGCTGAGATTCCTCCCGCCAGCCAGTATGTGAACCTTGAATATAATGTATTCTAATGTGCATAATCTAATAAGCAGATTGCAATAACATTTGCTGAGCAAATCCTCCCAAAGGATCAAGTCATTTCCTTAAGCGGCACTTTTACAACAGTCTCAATACTTATAGCCTTTGAGTTTCTTTGATGATTATTACATATTCTACTGAAATAGCTTGCAAGACTGTGGGTCTTTTGTGAACATGCAGTTCAGTTTGATTTGACTATCTTATCTATTCCAAAATGAAGTAAAACTAATAGTTGTTGTAAATCTTCAGATGTCACGCATTCATTTTTCATCATTCATTTTATAAAGGTTTATTTGAACATGGTTAAATATTTATTTATATCCCAGCTGAGTTTCAGTGGAACCAACTAATTCTTCTTTTGAGACTAAG
>OMNM01061142.1:0-17341 GCA_900302745.1 Parablennius parvicornis | reverse complement strand
GACTTCAGTGACAAACATGCAGGATTTCATTCTGGAAACAGGATGTAACAGTGAGCTTGTCCAGCACAAGTGGTGGAGTTCGGAGGGGTGCGGTGCAGAAGAGCGGACGGACATCAAACACAGAAAAGCAGAGAGTCTTATCTTGGGACAGCTGCATTTCGATCATAAAAAACAGCGTCTCAGGAAGTAGCTACGTGTGGATGGTTGTGTGACTTGCCAAATGAAGAAACTTATGAGAAACAATGTCATGTTTGAGAGGTTTTTTTTTGTGACTTGTTTTTATGTGACTGAATGAGTACAGACATATTTCACCACTGAAGTTGTAAACAGCAGGATCTCTATTCAGGGTTTTGAAGAGTCTTTTCACACAAAACCCCTAAAAACTAAATTCGTTTTCAATTTGGTTGAAGTTTTACGAGTCAAATCTAGTTTGATCTTCAATTACATGGCTACACAATAAACAATAGTTACTTGTGCATTACAATGAGTTTACTTTGTTTCGTCTAAATATCCTCATAACAAAGCTGTTGATTTTAAAGAACCTCTACCTCAGCGGTCCCCGGCCTTTTTGCACCACGGACCGGTTTAATGTCAGACAATGTTTTCACGGACCGGTCTTTAAGGTGTAGCGGATGAATACAACAAAATAAAATGATACGGCCAACACAAAAACTGTGGTATTTTGTAAATATAATAAGAAATGTGAATCCACTGTGTACTTGTATCTAACTTTATTAACAGCGTCTGCACTATAAAGCGCACCCGAATACAAGCCACACTCCCAAAATTAAAAAAAAAAAAAAAAAAATTACCTATATAAAGCAAAATTTGACTATAAGCGCAGGTGCACAGTGCTGTGTGTGCGTGTGTGTGTTTGTGTGTTTTCTCCACCTGCAGCGGAGAAGCACACAGACGGACGGACGGACAGAAAGAGAGCGAGAAATACACAATCACCGAGGGTTTTTATCTCTGTTGATAAAGAATTTTATCAGTTATTTGCTGATTATGATTCTGAAGAGGAAGATTTCACAAAGCGGCTTTATGTGATGCACCTGAACGCAGCACTCAACGCCGTCAGCTGCTGGAGTTCTGGACCACAGAAAGCGGCACAAAACGAGGCCAAAAAGAGCAGTAATATCACTTTTAGGGCAGGTTTTGGAGAAGCAGAGGCTCAAAACAGCATGTATGGACATGCGGAAGTACAACCTGGCGGCATGAAACCCGTTAACCCGCAAAAGTCCATATATTAGCCACATCGTTGTACAAGTCGCAGGGTTCAAAGCATATGAAAAAAGTCGTGGTTTATAGTCCAGAAATTAGGGTACGTTATTTATTTTTTTCTGTGAGGCTCGGTACCAATCGATCCACGGACCGGTACCGGGGATTGGGGGCCGCCGTGCTAAAGCCATATGTTGAGCGTGGCAGTACGTCAATACAAGAGCTGCCCCCAGGAACAGCACCTCGGGAGCTGTCCAGTGCTGAAAGTGCTGGGTCACGCATTGGCTTATATGCGGATGTGCGGGAGCTGTCCAGTGTAGCACCTGCGGCGGACCGCAGGCTCCCAGCGGCTTTAACACCGGGAACATTTAATAACACTGCAGCATTACTAGACTCAGCCAAGTTGTTCTCACATTTGTGTGTCTCCTAACAAGCTGAGCTGGCGAGTTTTATTAAGTCTTATACCGTGTTGTTTGGCGACGTTCCCTTGCATACACACGTGCTCCAGCACAATATTGACATGGGGGAATGTTAGGTTCATTAAGCAACATCCCTACCACGTAAATCACGACAAGCATGGGCAGTTGAAGAAACAGGTGGAATACATGTTACGACATGGTATAGCAGAACCGAGCAGCAGCCCATGGGGTTCACCTTGCTTCATTACAGTAATCCAGAAACTACGGTAAGTTATTTATTCTTTCTGTGCGGCCCAGAACCACATGACCCACGGACTGGTACCACTCCGTGGCCCGGGAGTTGGGGACCGCTACTCAACCTGACAGTTTCCATCATATTCTTCTCCTACTCACCTGTTAGATACCAAAACTAGACTGATATCAGTCCCTCAGGCTTTGATGTAGATCATTATATTATGCTTGCCTACACAGAAGGACAGTAAGATCAACAACTGCAGCTAATATGCAACTTGTCCAAATAGGAAAAAAATATGTACCAAAGTTAATTCCTGTAGAAACCTAGCTGGATAAACTGGATACTGCTCCAAACTTGTAATATCTTCAATTGTGTAAAACATCTGAAATGTCTCGGACACAACAACGCGTTTCCCAGAAGACGTTCTGCCAGGAGCCTCAAATCCTGTTAAGCTTCTTCAGACTCCTCTCTGACAGGCACGAGAGCAGCAGGACTTCAACCCTTCACAGAGTGATGCAGAGGATTGTTCAAACAGCACAGAGCATCGGATTCTCTCCAACCAGAATCTTCTATTACAAACAAAAGCCGCAGGATCATCAGACCCCAACACATCCACTCAGTTCACGAATCTGCTGCTTACATCATTGTTTTATTACTATTTTCAATTTAGTCTTTACTTTTTCTTCTAAACCAAACACGCACTGCGGTTCTTGTTGATAAAGCATGATTATTTCCTTTTTTGTCCAATTGTGCCACATTTGTAAGGAATATGCATCTGTGGGAGGAGCAGCAAATCTTTTCAGATGATTATAAAGAGCTTTTCTTTGCTTTTGAATCTTGTCGGGTGAATCGGGTCTAAAGACACAAGACCTATTGGCAATTTAAGTTTTTCATTTAGCCTCTGTAGAGTTGAATCAATTCTGTGTAGAAGAAGTTCCATCCACAGCCTCATGGCGAGCCTCCTGATGGTCAAACAGTTCAATTGTCAATATGTCTTCTTTTCTTCAGATCAGAATGCTCCGATCCACCAAACCACACGAAAAACCAGCAAAGAAAAGCAGAAAAAAGTTTTACGCAGCCCACACACACAGCTGCGCTGCTCATCCCACAAACAACAGATGATACCTGTAAGAATTAGATGCACAATAAAGATTTCTGTCCATCCGGGTCATTTTTAGATATTTATCATGAATATTTCTGGATGTGCTTGAAGTTCTGTTAATAATTTCAATGACAGCTAAATTGAAGATGTGTTGCTTTTCACAAGAAACTGAAGCCGTCTCAAATGCGAGCAAAAATATTTTGGGGAATTTTGGTGATCTGACCCTTTAAACATGGCTTTTAATTTTCATTTGAAATGCCTGACATATCTCAGCTTAGTGGGAGAGCAGAAAACATGAAAGTTTGGTTTTCCACAGAATGGTTGGTCACTAGGGTTTACCGATGTTGCACACAGTCTCACACACAGACACACACACGCATACACACACACCATGTCATTGAGAGATAAAAGACTTTTAAAAAGAAGCGTAAATTAGAAAAAAGCAGCAAATGGCTGTGATGGAGAGAGAGGGGGAGGAGAGAGAGTGAGAGAGAGAGAGTGAGAGAGAGAGAGAGAGAGAGAGAGAGGCACGACATTTGAAAAAGGCCTTTGAGTTTTGGGGGGAGCAGCAGCAGCAGCAAGGCAGGAGGCAACAAACAGGACGAGACGGCCCAAGAGACAGAGTGAGGGAACGTCAACAATGAAACTTTATAAGGAGGAACCAAAAAATTAAAAAAAAAATTAAAAAAATAACAATGAGGTGAGCTTATTTCGATATCAACAGAAGCTTCCTACAGTATAAATTCTTGATAGATCAGGTTGCAAATGGAGAGCGATGCCCTTCTTGGTGAGCTCGGCGTCACAAGACAAACACAAGACACAAGAGAGAGAGGGAGAGAGAGAGAGAGAGGACAAGGAAGCATTCAGACAAAAAGGATTAAAATCCCAAAAGTCTCTGACTGTACAAAAGCAGAAAATGTAAACTTCTTTTTCACTTTAGAAATGTAGCTGCTGAAGTTGCTAGTTTTCACTAAACTACTATATTGTTGTTGTTGTTGTTGTTTTAACCTATGGCCATGTCATTCTTGTGAATTCCAGCAAAAGGCTCAAGTATCATCAGCCTTTAGTGGAACACTGATGCAAAGTTGAGAAACAGATGAAAATACCTTAAAATAGTTTTAAAACAACCAATACATAAATAATTAAACAAATGTTAAATAAATAATTCATAATATTTTGCACTTCCCAATCTGTTTTTGCTCAGTACGATGAGAAGAATTGATTCTTGTGTGTACAGTGCCGGCTGGTTAGACTAACTTTGCATAAAGCCTGGAAATACAGGTAAAGTCAGTCTGACTCTCACCGTTCAGCCATAACATTAAGACCACTTACATATTGTCGTGTAGGTGGCTTTTGGTGGTGAAGCAGCCCTGACCTGATGAGGTATGACGACCATCAGACCTCTGAGTGTGCCGTGACATCTGGCGCTAAAGATGTGAATCAGCAGATCGTTTAAGTTTCCTGTAACTTAGCAGGTGGAGAGCCGGCTGCCCGTGACTCTGTCACATTCTGAGCCCAAGTGACTCATCAACTGAAGACAAATTCTTCACCTGCTATCTAATAATTAAAGAGATAATCAGGGTTATTCACTTTCCCTGCCAGTGGTCATAAAGTTCTGGCTGATCGGTGGACACAGGCAGCTGAATTATTTTTCCCCGGGATCAATTGAGCCAAGCCGTCGGTATCCCGCACTTCCAGTCCCCGAGCAGAGGGGTAGCTTAAAAAGAAGTATATTTGATGAAATGTCAAATTATTTCTTTAATCTCAGCAAAGATTGAGCGAAATCTGGAAGAGGAAGGCTGTTGGAAGTCCAAGCCTTTTGCAGCTTTGGCACATGCATCTTGTGGGTTTGCATGTGTGAAACAGCCTGGGTTTAGTTAATGAGCTGTCGATCTACAGAGTTTTACCACCGCTTACAGTTCCAGCTTGTTTCCCAAAAATAACAATCTTATTTTGAAATCCTTCAAGATTCGCAACTTGTACATTTGTAACTGTGATACTCCTGATGACCCTCGTCTGTATATCTACAGCTCTGTAAAACTGCATTTTCACTATTCTACGTTACCAGGTATTTCACTCAGAAATAACATAACAATGACTTATTCGTGTATCCGTGTGTGTTTGGACATTAATCATCAAATAATAAATACAGGAATGATGAACCGCAAAGCTTGTTTCATACACGATTCATTGTTCAGTACGCTGAGTAAATACCTGGTAAACCGTGTACTGGTCGGTGCTGAGGTTTTACATGAGGACGTTGGCACGCGTGTCTGGCAGTCGGAGCCCCACCAGCCCGCCGCCAACCAGTACAGCTGATGCCAGCAGGATGGGGATCGCCTTGGTGATGCCAACCAGCGATCCAAAGATGAGGTTGCCCAACACTGCTGCCAGCTTACACATGGCGTTACAGAAGCCAAAGCCTGTGCCCCTGAGGACAGAGGAGAAAGAAATATATAGGATGTACATCTCATTCAATGCTTGATTATAGCTTTAATGCTTTAAACAAAAGATACATTCAATCCAGCTTAGATATCAGTTTTTATAAGGTTAAAAACTATGTTTTTAGCAGTGAAGAATCATTGTTTTACAAAAAAAAACAGTCAAAATGACTACAAATGTTTATATAGTTAAACATGTTTCTTCAGATAATATAAACATTGTAGAATGTTGATGAAGTTGAGCTTCAAAATTGTAAAGGTGAGTCAAGAGTTTCATTAAGCATTCAATAAATGTGTGGATTTTTTTTTAATTTCATGATGTAAAAATTTTGATGTTCTGATAGTACAGAATGTGATTGTACTTATTTGATAATATGTAAATTCTGCACCTACAAATTAAAGATGCCTGTATTTTATGATCAAAGCTGTATGTTTTCTGAGATTGTATTGAAATGTTTTAACCAGATGTGCCTTTTGCAAAAAAAAAAAATACTTTTAATCTTGTTTCAACTCAAAGTGAAGCTGATTTAAAAAAAAAAAAACTAAAAATTAAAAAAAAATAAAGACAAGTTGCAGCAAGGGGACTGAAAAACTAAAACATAGAAAAACTTAAAGGAGTGTTTTGCAGTTAAATAAGTCAATTATAACAAGATTTTCACATGTCTGGATATAACAGGAAAAGAAAAGATAGTGAACAATCTGCACAAAAAAACTATTAAAAGTATTTGATCCACAATTACTTCCTTCAAGATACCATCATGTTCAGAGAAGACTGTTTATGTCAATTATAAAACATGTGGAGCATCTTAAAAGGTTTGCGGACTGTAGTTACATAAAGAGGAAATGCTACACAATGCACAATGATAAACACGAACCTGTCACAACTTATTTTTTTTAAAATGCTGCCATCACTTTCAAAATGAGATTATTCAAGAAATGGTGAAATGTCTTTTTTTTTTTTTTTATCATCTGATGCTCACTGTTTTATAGTGAATTTATTATGTTTTTATTTACAGCCACGTCGTCCCTTCTTTTTTGGAATCGGTGGTGATTACACAGAGTGCAGGTCTCACCTCCTGTCTGTCGGGTACAGCTCGGTAGTGACCACGTCCAAAGAGTTCCAGGCCGAGATGCTGAGCCCATTGTAGAGGCAGAGCATGAAGATCATCATCGACTCGCTGGTCCCAAACCACAGGAAGAAGCAGCTGATGCCCGAGAGCACCATGGAGCCTCCTGCAGGACACAATACAGGCACACGTCTCACATCTCTAACACAAAAAAACAAGCTTCTCTACGTCACTAGAGGTCACTGCAGACTTGAAGGTCAATGTCACAAGACTGCTATTCACATCCCAGAGCTAAAAGTCAGAGCAGGTCCTCCGTCATCATACCTAACATGCTCAGGCGCCCTATTTTGTCCATTAGAAGGGCAGAGACAATGTTTCCGGGCAGTACGGCCAATGTTCCCAAGAAGTTTACGAAATAGACCCAATAGGCGCTGTAGTCGTCGTCGAACGTCATCTGACAGCCCGTCTTGTTGTGGTGGAAGGAGCTGTTGATCACCCTGGAATTTGTCAGTTTGGCATCGTCAATGTCTGTAAATAAAAGAAACAAGTTCAGATTCCACTGTGTTGGAATGTTGAATAAATGACAAATTATCCAACATATGTCTTCAAGGGAGGGATCAAATTTTGATGAAGGATAGTCTTTACATGAAGTATCAATTAAAGGTCATACGATAATATAAAAAAAAAAAAAGGCTAAATCCAGGATAATTGATCTAGGCTCAGGCCATTTTTGTGTAGTTTCCATGTTATAACTCTGCCTGTAATCATATAATTCTGCTCAATAAAAACAGAAAAGTCATTAAACAAACTAGACAGAATAGAATTAAAGGATTTTGACGACTTGAACAAGAAACAGAATATAAGATGATACAATGAAATACAAAACAGTATGATAGCATTCATGAGTTCATCACATGAGTTAAGTATGATATAATATAGGAAGAGACAATACAATATGATAATAATAATATAGTATCATGCAATGCAAAAGTTGATCACACATTTTATGTTTTTAAACAAATATATCAAAACTCAAAAGCTCAATAATGTGTGGATTAAAAGTGTCTGCAATCAGACCCTAATATCACAGAACCTAAAAAGAAACGCTCGTCAGATAACCAGAGTTTTCATGTTCTCTCCAGGCTTTTTTCCAGAGTCCAAAAAACATGCTTCTGAGAGGACTAAATGTCCGTTTCTGTTTGCTTTGTGATGGATTGGTGATCTGGGATCACCAATCCGGGTAAAGGAGATTGCTGTATTGACTTGAATGTTCTGAAGAGAAAAAAATCCTTTTTGCATTACAAACAAAAGTCTACAGGAAAACTTTACATCAACATAGACATTGTTAACTATTATTAACTTGCAATATTTCATGAATATGCCATAATAAAGACCACTTTGATTAAAAACTGCATTAATTTGATCTCTATTCTGTATCATTTAAATGCTGGTTGGCTCTCCATAAATAGTCACATCTTTTAATAAACTCCAGCAGGTGCAGCAATGAGGAAACATCCCCTGCTCTCACCTCTGCTCTCATGACACAGTCCTTCCCTCCCCCTCCGTTTCATTCTGTCTCTCCTAATTTCTCTTCATTCTCTGCTCCGGAGAGACGCACTGCACAGGGCAAAGAGTCCACGTTTCCCACAGGGCATTACCAGCCAGCCTGACGTGCCCTTACTGTTTCCATGTTCAGCGCTTTCCTGAGTGCTGGAGGGAAGTGTTCTTCCACCCCGCACTCCCACAAGGTCTGATTCAGCTGCGTGTAACTCGAAATGCCTTTTCAGTTTCTTTTTTTCTTTCCCTGCTTCAGTCTTTGTCAACCTTAAAATGATTTGATTGCTTTTTTTTTTTTTCTACCCCCGCCAGGTCACAATTTGATGTTTTTTTGATGCTGACGCAGGAGCTCAGGTTTCTGTTTCTTTATAATAATAAAAAATCCAAAATATTCAGCCATGAATTAATCGGAGATTGAAAATTGAGACTCATGTGCTGTTTGTACACACAGAACAGCTTTGTAGTGTGAGTCTGTGTGGTGAGATAGTGCCTCTTTTGAGGGTTCTGCAGGCTGGACTGGCTGACTTGTTTGTGACGTACAGCCACTGATAGTTCAGAAAGGCAATCTGTACAGGCCATAGAGAGGTTAAACAGTAATTTAGTTGAATAAGGCAAAGCAAAGAAGTCCTCAAATCTATTCTGAGCAACACAAACTGACCCAGAATGAACTGTTTGACAGAGACACAGAAACTGACTGACACTTAAGTGAATGACACCCACAGTATAATCAGATTTTTCTGGGTTGATAGGAAATACTGTGGTTGAATACAGGCAGCAATACGGAGGGGGGACTGAATGCCAGTGGGTTTGAGGGGGCGTACACTCACCGGTGTTGTAAAAGAAAGAGTCCACGAAGGTGCAGTTTCTGAAGGAGGATCCCACCGATGAAACGTCTTCAAAATAGCAGTTGAGGAAAGACGAGTCAATGAAAGTGACCGCCTTGAACTTCATGCTGATGAACCTGTGGAGAGATGTATTACTTTAAAAGCCAGGCCAATGAACATAAATTAATAAACCGGGATTTGTAACATATTCTGACATATAGTAAGTCTCTGTATATTGTAAGTTTCACAGTAGTTTTTGTAGGTTCTCCAGTAAGTAAATATGAAAAATACAAACTCCACAGTTAATGATAATTTGAAATTTGGAATACACATTCATGGAGGCGAGATACTGCGAAAGAAGTAGAGGAAGTGTGAAGCACCAAAGACAACATGCTCAGATAAAAATGAGGACTGAAAATGATGATCCAATTGAGGGATTTTGCTTCACTGTTACATTCTAAAGATTCGGGACTACATGTATTCCACATATATATGCTTTGTTCCTGGCTACCGTGAAAATCCAGGCTAGAGCCAGAGATGATTCAGTAAATGCAATGTGATGTCTGGGCATGCCTTATGCTGATCGACACATCCAACTATCACAGGATCAATCATTCTCTTTCACAGGACCTTTTATCTTAGACTTCAGTGAAATCCACTGTGGCTTAATGTTACTTCACTACTTTGCAATTCTGTGTAATGTGATTACCCTTCACTATTGCAGATTACGGCTGTACAAGACGGTTTCATTCATTGGGTGGCAGACCGATTAAAGGTGATGATCAAGAAAAATTAATTGCCTTGCTCCAACAACTCTTTGAAACACTGACATCTCAGCAACAAGTGAGTACAAATGTTTTCCAGTAAATATGCTTGGTTCATCATGTCCTCAGGAAAGGTCAAGGGTCATCCTCAAGGACCCACAGTGGTGACACATAAGCTTTGGAATCTGATCTTGCAAACTCCCCCGATCCCAAGCCCGCTTCTCGTGCCTCTAGGCTCCCCCCCACTGTATATCGTAAGGGTTAATCCTCTGTGTGATCACTGTGTATCGCTGCAGCGGTCTCGATTTAATCTCTTAACAAATGCATTGTGGCCTCCAGTGAGAACGCAAAAAGAACAAAAACAGCATATCAATGTGTGTTCTCCTTGGCCTTCGTGCAAGTGAGAATCATAACCAAGAGGAGGACCAACAGATGGGAGACGAGAGAGAGAGAGAGAGAGAGAGAGAGAGAGAGAGAGAGAGAGAGAGAGTGATGAAGATTCAAGAAGATGAGGATCATTGTGAGATACTGAGAAGTCAGGCAATAGCCATGATTAATGTCAGAATATCTGTCTTTGAATTAATACAATTAACAGGACCAATTAGTCTGATTATGAATGAAAAGCTTTGCAGAGCACTAGTCTCATGGTGAATAAGAGGATCAAGGGGATTCCTTTTCCAATTCATTTCTGAATGGGATTCATCACTCAACCTCCTTAGACCCAACCTAATTCTATATTGTGGTCTAGACAACCCAAAATGATGTCCACATATGTGGACTCCAGGTCCTGGAAGGCTAAAATGAGTAGAAATTGCATTTTCAGAGGTTTCAAGCATTGTCATGTGAACAGACACACAAAACACAAAAGAAGCTGTGTAAATGGGGCCACACGGAAACACACTGTAATTCCATTTCTATGAAGGCAAATGCCGAAATGGATTGATCCGGTTCTTTGTGTGTACGTATGTGCATGCGTGTGTGTGTGTGTGTGTGTGTTTTCACCATTCAGGCACAATATGTCTTTACTACATCCACTTCAAGGCATGCTGGAAACATTTCTAGATTACAGACACAATCAAAGACTGAGAAACTCACAGTTCCCTTCTCCAGCAGCAATTCCCTGTTAGAACACAGTGTATAGCTCTTACAGTCATATTAAAAATGTCTCATGCTGAATATATTTCCCACTTTTTAACCCCAGACTCTTTATGAGCAAGCAGACATGTCAGCAACTCAGAATAAATGCTGCTGCAAAAGAAAAGGCCACTTGTTATCAGTTGGAAGCATTTACAATGCACAACACATTTCTTATTTGGAACATCATGTGCAGCTACAGCATGTTGTAACAAAGTAAAATCTGCCTGTGTTGTGTAAAAGAAAAAAAAAATGGCAGTGTGCTTTTTTTCCCAGAGGTTGTGACCTGGTGTCTGGGTGCGTGTCAGGAATCAGTGCACAGGCACAGGGGAGGTTAATGGGCTCCTGGACATCCTCCCTCCTTCAAAGGTTAGTATGAGTGGTGCAGAGAAGCGAGTGTGACCATCCCTGAAGACAGGTGGTGGAGGGGACTCGCTGCTCCAGCCAGGGATCGTTTTCTAAGCCGATCGCAAGGATTTTACACATGGTTTAACATGCTGCCGGGCGAATTTGGTTCAATTTTGCACAGTGGCCTTTCACGCCACTCCCACTTCAAATCAAATTGCTGACCCACCTGAGAAAAACTGGGTGTGTGTGAATGGGGGGGGGGATAGTCTAGGCTTTTAAATCATTGACTTTTTCCTCACAATGACACATAAATCTCCAAAATTCATTATCTAAACAAGCAGTCAGTTGCATCACTGATTTACTTTGCTAAACATGAAATAGAATTTTTTTCCAGAGTTTGTTGTGATCAATTACAGCCCTTAATTAGAACGGGTCAAATGGGAACCTTTTACTCAGATGTGCACGTGCTCAGATTTTGTTTGTATGCTGATGCTGCGTTTTTGCCTTTCAACTGGGAACCGTGCACATCTCTCCAATCCCCACGGAGCCATCGACGCTTTTCCTGAACTGTAAACCTTGAAGGACTGAGTGCTCTTGTGCGACATACATTCTCTATACAGCTCACTTATAATTCAGAGCAGAACCATACAAGGCCAATTACCATGAGGATGGTGGTAAAGAATCAATCCCATGTGTCCTGAAGGTCAATTCCTCGTCATTTCATTAGATCTTTGAGAGTAGAATTCTACTCATGCACCTTTTAAACAGCAGGAATTTATTGACCATGTGGGTTCAGCAGAAAAGTAAGGGGGCGGGGGGGTGCTGACACAGATCTGTAATGCAGAGGAGCATGTTCTCCTTTTGCATTTATCTCTGGGGGCATTATATTACATACGGCCTCCTGCTTTGTATCATTTAAAATGCTCCATTGTGTGCATTGACAGATTTAACAAGGTCACCAGCTACATTAGATAACTTCAACCTTCTGATATTACAGAATATGATTTGAAAAAAAAAAATGTCTTCAATTCCACTTCAAAAGAAATCAAAAACAATAAGTTTAAGATGAATTACCTCATTATGTATTGACTTGTCTCGCAGCATTTAACCTTCTGAGAACAAATAATTCAGTCATTTGAGGATGGAGGTGAATGATGGCAGTCACGAATCCTGGAGAACAAATTAAATGTTCTGCTCTGGATGCAAATTTTTATCAAACGGAAACAATATATCTAGGAAATTTAGGATAAAAAAAAAAGTATTTTTGTTCTGGTGTGGTAGACACACATTCTTGTTTCTCCCTTCTCGTCAGCGCTCTGCTGGGAAATAACAGCTGCTCTCTCAAGCTTTGTACAGCTTGAACTTAAACAATGTGCTACAATGAGAGCTTTGTGTTCTCTCTGTCTTTCTTTTCCCTCAGAATATTTGCTATTGATGGCTGCTGGGAATACGGTTCCATCTGGTTATTGCTTTATTGATGGGACACTGGAACCCCCCTACTTTTGATCATGGGTTTCCTCTACCAGGCAAACAACATGCGAGCCGGCACTCCGAGGCAACGACACCAGTCACTCAAATATCTCTGAGATTTCCTGTTCCACATATTTCCATTAAAAGGGAGGCAATGAATTATTGTAATTTGCTGCGATGAGGCTGAACTAACACAGCAAAACACCAGTCAGGAAGAGGAGAGAATATAGCTTTGTGTAAATATGTGACAAACAGAAATGAAGAAAAATTTAATTTCACGCTATAAATAGTCACTACTTAAAGAAGACAAGAATTAATCTCATTAGACAGGAACACTATTGTATAAAATAATTCAAACGTAAGATGAAATTACTTTTTTAGAAAATAATAATAATCCTAAATGTGATGCATTTGCCTCACATCTCCCCTGCTCCTGCTTCACAATGGTTCAGTCCATTTTCCTGCCTGTGGATCACTGGAAGTGTGTGGATATCCTCCAAGAAGTTATATTTAAAAAAATAAAAAATAAATCATTTTAATCAAGAAACGTTCTTCTACTCATACTGGCCAACAACAGTTTGAACAAAATTACTTTTTTAATTTTGTTTGGTTTGATGCCAACCACATTGTATTGTTTATATAGGGAAATACTTTTTGGAGATGCAAGTGTGAAATATGAGATTGATTAAAGTCAATATTGGATGAAAATAAATAACTACTTAATTTAGAAGATTATGCTCAAAAGTCTAAAAACCTCAAGGTGAGAAATGTTTATATTGCACTTTATTTAAACGTATTGTATTCTTAATTTTCTATATATGCTTGAAAGCTTTAAAAGTTTTGTAAAAAGTTTAAATTCTTATCTAGAGTATTAAGATTGAAAAGCTGATCAATATCTTTATTTTCATTAAAATTCCACACCCTAGAGTTTGGTATTTCAATATGTTGTTTTATTAACACATATCAAGTATAGCTAATATTTGTATTTTGCACATTCATTGTACAGGTGTTTTTTTATTTAATGTACAGTTTTTGTTGAGTAACAGTTGCCACTGTTATTATAGTTCTTAAACCTTTGATTTTATTCTTACTACGTAGGCATTCACTGGCGGTCGGCAAAGCAAGAATTTCATTGTACAGGGAAACGTGTTTCTAACTGCACATATGACAATAAACACTTTGAAGTATATCAAAATCACATTTATTTACCACTGTCCCATCACATCTTGTAATATTTGCCAAAATATTACCCTAAATATGTCTTACTAAAAGCACTAGCCTTATATCATGAATGTTAAAGTACTTTCACGGAGGCAATGCTTTTATCAACAGCTGTTTTTCATATTTTATTTAGCATATTTGCAAGTTAAATGTACCATTCAGGTGTACTGAAAGGAAATAAAGGACGTAGTACAATGGGCATCTTCTAATTCAATAGTTAAAATAATTGTGCTTTATATGATTAGAATTGTTATGCAAATATCTGTTTAAAAGAAACAGGAAGCTATGTAGACCTTGATAGATAGGACACACTTGAAAAAGAGATTCTGAATCTCAATGTGGTTTCTCCTGAAGAAATAAAATGAAGAATAGATTCAATGAGTTGCTTGATACAGGGTTAATATCAACTTGAAATTTTGTTTTCTTTCAAGTGTTAAAGTGTGTTGTTTTTATATTCTTTGACATAAACTAAAGGTTAATTAATTTTTAAGAATCCTTACTTTTTTGTTTTTAGCTACGCCCTGCGGTGATAAATGCCCTTGAAAAAAATCTAAATTGAGTTAACCTGCTGCTTATTATATTTGATTTGTCAGGCGAAATTCATTAAAAAGATCAAACACAACTGAACACAACTGAAATCTGCAGGTGTAAATGAACATTTTTCATCTCATCAAAACTTTTAAAGTGTAATTGTCTTTGAAGATTCTTTGACTATATTCAACTTTAGCTGTCATGTGTCACTCTAAAATGTATCCACGACAGTTTATATTCGATAAGTTTTTTTTCACCATATATTAGTCACAGTGAGGTTTGACACCCCTCTTTCAGACATCACAGCTGCTTGAGAGATGGAGCCGATCCTCCCTAAGTTATCAGTTACAACATGTGGATTTCTTCGGGTTTCTGTATAATAATAAAATACTGTACATAGTTTTAAAAATATATGTCAAATTGCATTGCATTCAGTTGTAAAATATGTTACAATTTAATCTAAATAAATAAATAACACAATAAACAATAAATAACACATTGGCAAAAAAAAAATTTAAATGTTGCCTAATGCTTGATCTGCAAAAAAATTGGAAAGTAATTGCGATATTAACATGTGTAATGTACAAAAGATTGACTGAAGTGCAATAAAGTTCATGCATTTATACTCTGCAAATTCCAAATTTGCAAAAAAAAAGTTGCAGAAAATATTTCAAGATGTTATTCTTTGAGAACTCTAATTATCTACGACCTGGCAGCTAAAGTAAAAAAGTGAAACGGGAAAAAAATCAAAAGGGCAAAAAAAATCTAAGAAAGTCAACAAATGCTGAAAGTGTAGAAGAACATGGAATTGGGGAAAGAATGAAGAAGGAGAAAAAACATGTTCCACTCACAACTGGTGTGAATTTTGGGCAAGAGAAAGAGCACTGTTGTTTAAAGGAACAAATTTAATGCATGATGGCATTAACATCATCTATTTATTTGTTGATATCACAAATCACATCGTTATCACAATACTTAACTTAATGTTTGACTTAACCGTGCATTTGTTGTCAGAATTTGAGTAATTTCAAATCTACATGTGTTACTATGACAACAACAAGCAAACCCAGAAAAATGCTCTGGTAACATTTCTACCACCTGTACAACTAACATTGAGATGGAATTGATTCTTGTAATATCAAGATTTTCTACAGAATCCTCTTATATTTGCTGTTTTCTACCAAACTTAATTTTCGACTTTTTTATTCTCCATTGGAATTAAAACATTGCCAAAACATTACAGTGAAGCCATATCCTAACCGACAAGACGTTCAAATAAACATACAAGAGGATTTTCTAGGCTTGCTCTAAATCTTGAAGGTTAAAAAAAAAAAAAAAAAACAAGTTTTCATTGCAACGTGCAAATGTAATTTTGCCAACCTCATAGCAGTTCAACGCCTCGGGCCGAGCTGTGCTCTCCAGCGCTCCCCCAAGGGAGCCCTAACCCCAATTTGAGAACCACTGCTCTAGACTCCTGCAGTCTGGCTATGATAAAACCTACACAGTAAACACTCCAGCAGAATAATGTGTTGCATGAATTCCCACTTTCCCAGTAGAAATTTCCAAAATTTGACAGCGTCCAAATTAGTGCTGCGAGTATATGCTGTTGCAATATGTCAGTAAATAAACAAGCATCTAAATACATGACGTTGATGTCTATGTGTTTTGTATTTCTAAATAACAGTGCAAATAATCATCGAGGATCAAGTTTTCAGCCATTTTCCTTTGATTTTTGTTGCATTTGTGCTTGTCGGTGTCTGGTTCGAAGTAATGTTGAAGTTATGACGGGGAATATGATTTGTTTTCAACACGGGGGCCCCAACTGATTGGAAGTATGTTGACATGCAGAGCATGAATGCACAGTGCAGAAACATCAAAAGTATTCAATTTAGACCTTTTTTTTCATGCGTATATATATTTTGAGTTCATTTAAATGTATGTTTTCCTACACAGGAATCGTGACTTTCCAGCAATGATCTTCTGCTATCTTTGGAAAAAACCATAGTATTAACCAACTGAGGAATTAGAAGAAAATACTAATATAAAGGTTCTATATCTTTACAATGACCCCGATCAGGGGAGGCATTGGGGGGGGGTTATATAGGTGGGTGTTTGCCCAACGCGCAAAACTAGCCAGGTCCACCACTATCTCTGACACTTAGTTGTGTTGAAAAATATAACTCCAAATACCATAAGGCAAAGTCCTGAAACAGTATTTCAATAAATAATGAAAACAGAGGCTTTTTCTTTTACCATCTCTCAGATTTCACTTGTGCAACAATATAACGGTGCCTCGCCGGTGAATTGTAAAGTTAAATAAACCCAATAACACAACAGAAAAAAAAAAACACTGACTTTGTACTGAAAGTTCTCCTGAGAGATGAGTCATCTGTGGGCCGGGAGAGATGCGTGGTAATTACTGTATCATTACTGCACAGCTCCAGGACGATAGAGCTGTAATTGAATCAATAATGGTCTTTTGTCTTAACTTTACAAACCAAGGATTTTTTCAAGGGCGCACAACACCCCATGTGGGATGCGCGCGGGAACGCATTCCGGCAGACGCCCCTCTCTCCATCTCAACCAACCGATGCAGATCCAAACAAAAAAAGAAGAAAAAAAACTCATGCCCCGATGCAGAGTGAAGTGCTTTGTGTTTGGGGCTCACGCTCGCCATCGCCCACAGCAGCTGGTGTTCTCACAGACCACTGCATGGAAAATGGGCTGATTTCAGGATTTAGCTGTCCGTGGTGGATTTCTCGCTTGCTGCTTATTGGGGCCAGAATTACTTTGCGATGGACTTGTGCAAGATTAACAGTGAGGGTTTTAAGCCCCGCGGTCTCCGTTTTGTTAACATGCTGGTCAGTGTTGCTATCGCTTGCAGTCATTATGCCGCGTGACAAAAGCAGCATCATGAGCATGCAGCAGATCATTATTTGCACGTTAAGGGAAATTTCCAGTGCTCATACATCTGTTGCTACGGGTGGTTATGATGTCTGGAAGGGTATCA